>JAIWNI010000260.1:0-15634 GCA_025331435.1 Choanephora cucurbitarum
AAACTCCCTGATGCTCTTTCAAGATCTCCTCTGCCTATTCATGCCATTGACAAAACTAGTGCTCAACAAAATAATCAATGGTGGATTGAACAACAAAATGAAGATGCAGCACTACAAGAACTGATATTTCAAGATCTGGCTCAAGTCAACAACGAGGGTGTAGTATGTAAAAGTAACTCCTCTGCCAAGATTGTACCAAAACAATTACGCCAACAAGTTTTGGAGGAATATCATGCTTCTATGTTCGCAGGACATGGAGGAAGCACACGAACTCTGAAGCTAATGGAAAAAGCCAATCTGTGGTGGCCTAACATGGCTAAAGACATCACCTCATTTATCCGCAGTTGTAGCAAGTGTCAAGCAATCAAGGGCTCAAAGATCACTCAAGTACCTTTGTCAAACACCACTGGTTTCTTTCCATTCCAGAAGGTGGCCTTGGATTACTTTGGTCCTCTACCAACATCAGAAAAGGGTAACAAATACATCTTGGTCATCATCTGCACATTCTCAAGATATGTGGAGCTATTTCCAGTACCGTCTACATCTGCTATGGATCTTGCAAAAACATTCTATGAACGCTTTCTGTTACGACATGGTGTACCGAGAACAGTGCTTAGTGACAATGGTCCACCATTCAACTCTCAGTTCAACACAGAATTAGCAAAATTCATTCAAACTGATTGGATTTATTCGCCTCCATATCACCCTGCTTCCAACGGTCTAGTTGAAAGATACATGAAAACGCTAAAGCAATTACTTTTGGTGTTTTCGAGACAAGACTCAATTCAAAGAGAATGGGACAAGAACCTCAGATTGTTAAGATTTGTGTACAACAACATGTATCATTCAAGTATCAAGAACACTCCATTTGAACTAATACACGGTCGAAGCCCAAGAACTACTCTGTCTGATATTTCCAATGAAATGCCTGAGAAATACCAAGATACAGAAACACCGCAAAGCAACTTTGCAAAAAAACTCAAAGCCAAGTTACAAGCAACGTTCGAGGTAGTCTATGAGAACATGAAGAGTTATGATGAAGTGGAAGTGCCAGAATACCAAGTGAACGACCAAGTGCTCAAGTTCAACACGACACTATCAAACAGCAAAACTGCTCGTAAATTACAATATGATTGGGAAGGTCCTTGGATAGTCTCATCTAAATTGTCAAGAACAAGATTCAATCTACAACACAGCACTTCTCACAAACGACTTGAAAATGTTCATATCTCTTTGATCAAACCTTTTATTCAGCATGCCTAACAATTATTAATGTCAAGCTTTTCTCCACTGGAGTTTTTAACGCGACTTTCATTTTATTTTATATATCTTATCACAAGGCGGCATGTCACATCAGTATAAATATTATCTGTTATTAAAAATAATAAAATCATCTTTCTCCTCTTTAATCTTTATTTCCTTTTGTATTCCCGCAGAATATTACAATACAAGACGAACAAAAAGTCCTGGGTTGATGCTGTTAATGAAGGCATTAGACGCACCTCATCTAGCGCATGTGACCCATCATCTGCTAAGCCTTCTGTGGAGCCTGGGCAACTCTCAGAGAGCGCGGTACGAGATGTTTATAGTCATGTCGCGAGACCCTTTTTGAAAGGAACTGTCTCGAACTCCCTCCTTGTTGATATTACAGCTACTAGCGATATCAAAACTTTTATTCAGGAACTCCATGAGGCTTGCAATGGCAGTGAGCACCTCTGGTCTGTTTCTAGTAATCTTCGCCGAGATTATTCTCGTGTATTTGCTAAAACCGTCGTTTCCCCTTCCAAATACTCTCAGTTTATTCAAGCAGGCTTCCAGTTGAAGACTCAGGGCAATTTCTCAGCTTTTCCTTCCCTTTCATCATCATCTGAAATCTTGAAGATCTCTCTCTCAGGACTTCTTTCTCAATATGGCCGCCGTCAGGGTGGCTTAGATCAGCTTCGTACTGATATGATTCAGAATTTAAAAAACTTTGGTAGTGTTGTAGATAGTGGTTTAGTTACCAACTCTACAGGAGTGTATACTGGAAACAGTTATGTTGTTCTTGAGATTAAGTCTTCTGAATCTTCTAACTCTCCACTTCATTCTTTATCGCACTTAATTGATTGGTCGTATCAACCAATCAACTATCAGGAATCTGCTAAACTTTGTTTGCATAAGGATTTCGATCGGGTTCAGGTCAAAGCTACCTGGGCATCGATGCCGCCTTTCTGTCGCTATTGTCATAGCTCCGAGCATGCTCTGGATGATTGTTTGTTGCGACGTAAAGCTACGACATGTTTCCATTGTAATGAATTAGGTCATATTTCGAGAGTATGTCCCCGTAAAAAAAGCGGTGTAGGAAAGAAGCGTAAGACTCCCGTTGCTAGTGCCAGTTCACCCGCTCCTCTTGAACCGGCTGCTGCGAATCAACCTCGTTCTCCTGTTGAGCCTACTTCCGTTTCTGTGACTTCCCTTGGCCGTGAGCGCTCTTCGTCATCCCCGAATTCTTCCCCCATTATTCAAGAAAAACGATCTTCATCATCTGCATTGAGTAATCCTCCCCCTACTCGTCAGTCACAACGCATTATTGAGCGTCAATCGTCCCCTGCTCCGGCAACTCCTGATCTACCTGTCATTTCTCAACCTATCGTGAAATGTAACAGCTGTGGCCTAGAGGGTCATACTCGTACTAACGGTCGTTTTGGCTTCAAAAACCCTAAGATTTCAACTACAGATACTCCAGTCGACATATCATCGATGAGCGATGGGGCTGACATCGATATCGAAATGGAAGATGACCTTCCCGTGACTCAATTGCCAGCTAATCCTGTATTCGAGGCAGATACTGAGGCTTCCTTGCCGGCCTCACACACCCATCAGTAATTTAATGAATTAGATACCATATCCAGTCCACTCCTTTCAACTTCTCCTACCCTTTTTTCCTCCACTCGCACTTCCTTTCCTCTCAAAATGGGATCCCTAAACTGTCGCAGCATTGCCAAGACAGCTAATCCCCAAACTCGCTCTTCATTCATTCGTCATCTTCGTTTACTTTCATTTACTCTTCTTGCACTTCAAGAAACACACGCTGATAATCCCCATGTACAAGACACTCTTCATACTCAATTTCAAGCTAGTGATAGCATCTGGTCCGCGCACTGCGGCCTTGTTTGCTTCTCTCCTGATGTTGTTTTGTCGAATGCATTTATCAGTCGTTGTGGTCGCTTAATCAACACCACTATTACTCATCGCAGTAATTTATTTGTTCCATTTTCTCTGACAGTTGTCTATATCCCTGCCAACAGCTCTGAAAGATCTGCTTTTCTCAGATCTGAGCTTTTGTCAACCTTTTTCCCTGCTGTCCCACATCGCCATGTCATCCTTGGTGATTTCAATTACACTTACGCTAATCACTTTCGCGGCACCCCAAGACAAGCCCCTTCATCTTGGCTGGAATATATTGACCGTTTTTTCGATGCTATCACTACCCAGGGTCAACTATCTGCTCCTACCTTCGAAAATTATATAGGTAAATCTTGCATCGACTATTGCTTCATCACCAAAGACATGCTCTCTGCTGTCAAGTCTTCATCTCGACAGGTGGACTATCTCCCCCTTGAATGGACTGACCACCGCTTGCTGTCTTTGAATTTCAGACTGCTACCAAATTCCGATGATGCCTCTTCAGCTACTGCTAACGGCCGCGGCTTTTGGAAGGCTCATCCGCGCATTGCGCAGGATTCTGAGTTTCAGGCCAAACTCAACTTCCACCTCTCTGCAACAATCCGTAAACTTGATTCAACCCTGCCTGCTTGGAATACATGGGAGCGTCTCAAATTGGTTGTTGCTAAGACAGCACGAGCCTATTCTCGCGGTCAGGCCTTTTCACTAGCCCGCGCCGAATCTCTTCTTCAACGCAAGCGAGCTAAAATTGAGTCTAATCTTATGAATAATCCTTCATTACACCCATGCTTGTCCCCTCAACTGCATATAGTCATAGAACAGCTTGCCTCTTTACAGCAATATCATGTCGAGACATTATCTCTCAAGGCTGGTATTCGTTGGAGAGAGCAAGGAGAGATCTCTGCAGGATATTTGAAGCGTACTGCGTCAGCCCGTCTTACCAAAACTACCATTCCTCCCCTATTTCACCCTACTCTTGACCGAGTTTGTGTTTCTAAGGACGAAATGTTGGATGCAGCCTTTGTCTTCTACGACAATTTGTTCGCTCCTGATCCGATTGATTTAAATGCGGTAGACTCACTTTGGGAGGCCATTTCTCAATCGTGTATTCTCTCTGCTGATGACTCGTCTCTTCTGACGGACAGTATATCCTTTGACGAAATCGTGGAAGCCTTTTCCCGCTGTCCCAAGCAGAGTAGCCCTGGCCTCGACGGCCTACCATATTCCATTGTTCGCCCAATTGTTCTCCATCCGGATTGCAAACACATCGTGGTCCGGGTGTATAATGACGCCCTTAAGTTAGGTGTTTTCCCTCCGTTCTGGTTGTCCACTTCAGTCTCTCTGTTGCCTAAGAAAGGTGATTTATCTGACTTGCGTAATTGGCGACCAATTTCTTTAATCAACACTGATGCCAAGGTATTCACTAGAATTCTGAATTCTCGTTTTCTGATGGTGACCGACCAAATGATCAATCCGTATCAATCCGGTTTTGTTCGTGGTCGTTTTATCGCAGATAATGGGCTTTTGATGAAGTTATTAATGGAGCATGCCCTTACATCCAATTCTCCTGCTATTGCTCTCCTTTTAGACCAAGAGAAGGCGTACGATCGAGTTCACCCTCTGTACCTACAACTTGTTCTTTAGAAATTTGGATTTCCTTCAGCCATAATTCATAGTATTACTTCTCTTTTCTTCTCTACTCAGTTGTCCTTGAACATCAATGGCTCCCACTCGGCCCCCGTCTTGCAACGCCGCGGTTTACGCCAGGGTGGCCCTCTGTCACCGATATTGTTCAATTTGGCTTTTGAACCGCTCCTGCGTTCCATCCTTTGCCATACCTCGATATCTGGATTAACACTACCTGAGCCTTTGACACCAGCATCCTGCCTAGAGTCGGGTCCGGTTAAATTGCTGGCGTATGCCGATGATATTGTTTGCTTTCTTCAGAATCCTTTCGAACTGCAGCATCTGCTTAATCTCTTGTCTATTTACTCCAAAGCATCTAAAGCTTCAATTAATTACCATAAGACACAGGCCCTTTCTCTGTCAGGTTCACGGATTAGCTTTTCTCTCCATTGGTCTTCTGCTCTTTTGCATCACAATATTGTTCAATGGCACGATTCTTCATTAGTTGCGCCCGTTACCTACCTGGGATACCCTCTCTTTACCAGTATAGTTCAGCGAGATTATTTCCTCAGCTCTATTTTGGATAAAATTCGCAGAGCTTGTGATATACATCGTGGTCGTTTTTTGTCCGTACGTGGTCGGGTTACAGTCCTCAACTCGCTTGTACTTTCTAAGCTTTGGCATGTTCTGCGGGTAGTCTCTGTATCCCTTTCTTTCTTCAATGACGTTCGCTCGATAATATCAGCATTTGTATCTCACCGAATCTTCCCTCGTCTCAGCTTCTCTACCATGTGTCTTCCTCGCTTAAGTGGTGGCCTTGGCCTGCTTCATCCACTTCGACAGCAAGGAGCGCTTCAACTGAGATGGCTTGTTCCTCTATTAGGCGACTTTAAGGTTGATTTGACTTCTGCTTCCTTTTCTATCGACGCAGATTCATCTGCAGTCTCTTCTATCGTCTTACCTAGACTTTTCAACTTTTTCTTCTTTCGTGCCTCACCCTCTTCCGACTTTCGGCTGCTTTTCTTGTTTCCGAATCTACGTCCTCGGACGCTTCAGGATTTAAACAGTAGTCTGGCGATGCTCTTTCGTGCCATAGACCTTCTCCCTCATTCCTTTTCGTCGGTTGTTGCCTCTGCCACGACATGTCTCTCGCTGCCTATCGGTTCTGTAGTCACTTCTGACGGATCTCTTGGGGTTCATGAACACCGGTTATATTTTGAGCTAGTTGGATAGTAGAGAGCGTCGGCGTTCGAAATATACTAATTTCCTTTCATAGAAGTATGTAGTTGTCGAGAAAATTGAGTTTAAATATTTGCAATTGGTATGTATGTTATCATTTTAAGATACGAAAAATTTATGGCGAATAGCGCAATCGGTAGCGCGCATGCAAAGTACACTGAACGTCGCTGGTTCGAACCCTGGCTGAACTTATCAATTTTTGCATTTTTGTAATTTTGTGTGTCCAAATTGACCTGTTACCTTTTTTAACCCCTTCTCTTTTTGTTTAACTTCCGATCATAACATAGCATACTTCACTATCATTTAACTTGTATGAATTTGATCAACACGCAATACGCTTAGGAAAAGCTTGAATTTAAATCAATTGAAGCACTATTCGATTAGTTACATAGTATCGATAAGTAGTATTTATACAAATCCGTCCGCTGAAATGAAGTCATGACAGAACTGCAAGACATGTACAAGCTGGTATACTCTTTGAATGTCTATTACAGCTAAGTAGAATGCAACTTGGATCTAATTAATTTAAAATTATGATGTTACTTCAATTCAAACGGACTAAATTATATTAAGTTGACTTATGGAAGCCTACTGTTCAGTGTAACACAAAGCTTTGAAAAAGTGATGTTCTTTTAATTTCACTTAGAAATTATCCTCTACTGTTTTAATAATGTTAACACCTATTGGCACATGAAAGATGAAAATTTGAGATAGATTTCTAATTGACTTTATTATCGTAGAAACAGGTACTTAATGTTTTCATATATTTAAAGAAATTACAAATCTTAATGTGGCTTGAATATCTCTATGATAGATTACGAAGTATGGAAGTATAAGAAGACCATACACTTTGTGGATATATAATTCAAGGTGTGATATAACGATATAATTGATAACAGTAATAAATCAATCAGACCAAAAAAAAGTTGTCCTTTATTTAATATGTATTTTCTATCTCTATTTATACTAATGGTGGATCCAATCTATTAACCGAGTATTTCCCATACAACTCATTACATCGTACTCTTTGTTTGTTTACTTAGAACGTATAGAATTGATGGATCAATATGTCCATATATGTTAATGTCGTGATGACTAATCTGACCTTAGAAACTGTTATTGTTCCCAATATGGCATGTATACAACACAAGGTGGCCAGAAAAAATTAACTTTAAGACTGCAATTAAAATAGCTTGTAAGTCAATACATACAAATCTATAATTAACCTTCAAGGAACCTATTTGATCAAACTAATTTACAGTGACAAAAACGATGATTGATGACTCAAAATTAGGCTCTCAAAAAGTATATAAAGCGAAGTACCTGGACACACAAAATTACAAAAATGCAAAAATTGATAAGCTCAGCCAGGGTTCGAACCAGCGACGTTCAGTGTACTTTGCATGCGCGCTACCGATTGCGCTATTCGCCATAAATTTTTCGTATCTTAAAATGATACCATACATACCAATTGCAAATATTTAAACTCAATTTTCTCGACAACTACATACTTCTATAAAAGGAAATTAGTATATTTCGAACGCCGACGCTCTCTACTATCCAACTAGCTCAAAATATAACCGGTGTTCATGAACCCCCATTTAACCCTTCTGACTCCCTAGCCAATGTTCCTCGTAGGATACGCTCTCTTCCGCTATCCTACCTCTACCAGCTTCATCCTGAAAACTCATTCTGTCTTCAGCCTATTGCTAACCGTCAGGACCTGCAGCGACACCCTACCATATGTAGACGGTTTCACCGACTGATTAGTGATGACATTGTCAAATTTCTTCCCTTCTTTGTTCGAGCTTTCGTACCCCCACAATTTGCCCTCCTGGGACGCCACCCCTTCTCGCCTGTTCCAGATCATCGTATTTTTGATTTGTCTCCCTTTCTCTCCTCACTCTTCCTGGATTTACCTTCACATCTCTCTTCGCTCACCAGGAAACGTTTTCGCATGCTCTGCTCTCCACCTTTGACCCCGTCACCCTCTTCCCTTTGCTTACCATCTACAAAGTGGTCCGTCTTTTGGAAATCTTCTTTGACGCAGGTATGTCGCACAGTGTGGTACCGCATCTCTCACAAAAAGGTTCCTACTCGCCTTGTCATGCACAATTGGATACCAGCCTCCTTCCCTTCAGGAATTTGTCCTCTTTGTCAATTAAGTACCGAAGATTTTGAGCACTTTGTGTTCTCGTGCCCTGCTAAGTTACCGGTATGGCAGCAGGTGTGGGACGCCTTTTTCGTCGGCCGGGTTGATCTTATCATGGATACCTCTCCGTTAAGACAGGCAATTCTCGCACTCTCCTTTCCGCCTCTCCTCCCATCTTCCTCGCATTTCAGTCCTCCGGTTATTTTTGGTTCAACTCTCCTTTGTCTTTGGCGCGCCTTTTGGAGATTTTCTTTTGACAACGTCCCCTTCTCCTCCTCCACCATTTTCAACTCGCTGACTTTTACCATTTCGCAATCTGCCAAGGAATCTCTCATCCTGAGAGGCATTTCCCTTCGCCCGCTACCTTTCTTTGATGTTGACAATACCGTTTAACATTTTATTTTCTTTATAATTTTCTTATTTTATTCTTTTATACAAAGTTAACCACAATCAAAACCCACAAAACCTATAACCTAAACATTTTAAAATTACAAAATCCAAAAACATAGTTGTGACTTGCCATGCAAGCACTCAATAAATTGAGCCTTAGTGCCCTTATAAAAAAAAAAGATCTCTATGCTGAAAGACTCTCAAAACCACCTGTTGTATCTGACTCATCTACTTTACTGGCTAAGGACACCAAGGCTAAGCGTGTGACTAAGACTATAAAGGGAAAGGAAAAGGCTGATGAAGTGAAACGTGGTGTAATCAAGACTGCAAGGCACTCTGAAGCTCAGATTCAACCCTCTCAGGGTCCTACATCTTTTACCAGCGCCGCTCCTATCACTGACATCTATGAACCCATGTTGGACGTGACACCTTCCTTACCCATTACTCAAGTACCTAGCACTTCTACTACTCTGCCTACTGACAAGCGCCGAAGATCTACTTCTACTGTTCCAGATCTCTCTCTCACTTATGATATTATGGAGGACATCTTGAAATCTAAGGCTAATATTGACGTCGGCGATTTATTAGTTGCATCGCCGCGATTGAAGCGTCAATTTATTAAGGCTTGTGGGATGAAGGGATGACGCTCTGTAACATTCTCTGAATCACCTGTTACTCAAGGTTCCTCTTCGGCTAAACTAGCTTTCGTTGACCAGACTGGTGACCCTGATACTACTGCCATGTACTCTGACTTCTTTGTGAAAGGTCAAAAGATTCCTGTTATCATTGACACTGGAGCTGCCCGAACCTGTATGTCCTAAAGAATTGGCTGATGAAACTATCTCTTGACATTGACGCCCCTTCTAATACTGTGTTTACTATGGGTAACGGTGTGAAACAGCCGGCTCTCGGGCTAATCTATGATTGTACCCATTAGTGCTGGTGGACAAGTTACTATCCCCGCTACTGTAGAAGTGTTACCTACTTTACCTTATCACTTGCTAATTGGTACAGACTTTATGGCAAAAGGACATGCTCGTATCAGTTTGGAATCCAATACCATCAAACTACAATACAAGAACGTCAAAGCCGAAGTCCCTGTTGCTTATGTTAGGAAAATCAAGGAAGGAAAGACTATCAAGCCTACCCCACCTGTTGTGTCCGCAGAAGAAACTGCTTACTAATTGAAAGTAACAAGGAAGAAGACTATTGCTTCCAGACCTGACTTTGATGACTCTGATGCTGATACTGAAGACTAATATTTTTTTGATGAAGAAGAAGTACATAATGAAAATGATGATGCTATACCGAACTCGGATGACTCTAATAATCTTGACTTTGAACAAACTCTGAATACGATGAACCTAACAGTAGAACAATCCACAGGTTCAATGAATAAGAATCCAGCCCCTATCTCTATCACTAAGATACATGGTGATGATGAAGACTGTACTATTACTACTGCTCAAGACATTACCATTGGTCCCCGAACAGTACATACTACTTCTTTAACAAGCTACTACAAGTTCTTCACTCAAGATATCCCTACGACTAAAGTACTATTTTACTCCTATGGTCTCGGATAACTTTTTGAATACACATGCTGGAATCTCATTCTATATACATGTTGGTTTTGTTGACGTTGATTTTTGTATCCGTAACAACTCTGACTCTGATCTCGTCATTGAGAAATCTATGATGCTAGGAATACTCGAATGCTTTCGAAAGACGGAATTATCAAAAGTTTAACTCGTATTGCATTCCTGATTCTATTGGAACTCATGTTACTTCACATCTTGTTGCTCATGTCACTACGCTTCATCATGTTGATATTGCATCCACTTTGGATGATGAACAAGAGTTAGATCCTGATTTGCGAAAGCTGATCAATATCGATGGGACGCCTGAGCTCTTGAGGTCCAGGTTTCTTAAGTTGTTGAATCGGTATCGTAATATCTTTGATTGGCACAATGATAGTATGGATGAAACTACTATCACTACTCATGAAATACGACTCCAACCTGGTTCCGCTCCAAAGAAGGTTAGACCTTATCATTTGTCTCCTTAGGAAAGTAAATCACTCAAGAAAGAACTCGACAAAATGCTCAAGCTCGGTGTTATCTCTGAAACTAAATATTCTGACTGGGCAAGTCCTATTATCATAATCCTTAAGAAAGACAAGTCGTATCGCTTAGTAGTTGACTATCGATATCTCAATTCATGTACGGTTCGATTATCACAGAATGTACCTCGAATTGACGATCTGATTGACACACTTGAAAAAGTAAACCTATTCACTCAAATTGATATGCGTGTTGGTTTCCATCAAATGCCTCTAGATCGATCCTCACGTCACTTGACAAATTTTGTATGCAAGTTTGGTAGCTACTCATATAATCGATTGCCAATGGAATTAGTCAATGCTCCCAGCGATTTTATGAAAATGGTTGAAATCTGTTTCCACTCTCTCTTAAACAAATGTGTGATCGCTTACTTCGATGATGTTATTACTTATACTTCTGGTACTGTTGAAGATCATTTGGTTGCTATTACGAAAACCTTTGAATGCTGTGAAAAAGGTGGTCTCAAACTCAACCCTGCAAAATGTTCCTTCTTTGCTGATAGAATCAACTTTCTCGGTTATGTGATCTCATCCAAAGGTGTTGAACAAAGCACATCTATTACTGACAAGATTATATCTTATCCTATACCTACTCTCAAGAAGCAAATCAAGAGCTTTGAATCGCTAGCTTCTTACTATCGGCGATTCGTTGAAAACTTTGCCAAGAACTCTCGTCCTTTACATGATCTCACAAAGGATAACATACCAAAAAAAGTTGAATGGTCTGATAAAGCAAACGAATCGTTCCATCTGCTTAAACAAAAACTGGTAGAAGCTCCTGTTCTTTTGATTCCTGACTTTGACAAACCGTTCTTTATCTTATGCAATGCCTCTATTAATGGTCTTGGAAGTATTCTCTCACAGAAAGATGATGAAGGCTATGAACATCCGGTTATCTATGCAAGTCGCTCTACTACTAAGGGTGAACGCAACTATAGTATAAGCAAATTAGAACTCTGTGCTGTTATCTGGTGACTCAAGATATTCAGACCTTACGTTCTCGGTAATAAGTGCACTGTCACAGTCATCAGTGATCATGCTGCCTTAAACGGATTACTCAAAACAAAGAACCCTTCTGTTATTATTGCACGTTGGTTACAAGCTATCGCCGAATATGACTTCAAGATTGAATACCGACCTGGCAAGAAACACAATGGACCTGATTTCTTGTCTCGTCTTCGCTATTAATATATTCTATATTGTTTCCGACCTAATCCGCTAACGTCGTTAAACTTTGTCGTTGAAGACCAATAATCTGCTAAAGTCGTTAAACTTTGTCAATGATCGACCAACGTCGCAAACGTCGCTTAAACTTTGTCGTCATCTGACCAGTGGAAGTGATGTCGTTAAAAGCTCATACTAGACCAAGCTGTGTTGAAGTCTCTAAAAGCTCATTGTTATTGATTACTCATGGAAAAGCAAAAAACAATTCAAAAACCTACAAAAGACTCCGAAAAACAATCTCAAACCTGAAAACAATATATTACTCATTATTGTTGTAACAAAATTTTTGCCAATATCCAAAAATAAACCCATTTTGCCTAAAACGTCTAAATGCAATAACTGTTTGACCTGTCTGTAATTCAATACAATATTACCTATCAATTGCCCTATTTTATTATCATGGAAGAAACTACTATCACTTTGCTCAAGAACTATCTGACTACTATGGAATACCCTCCTAATATTACTAAAAGGGAAGAAGCTTATCTCAAGAAGAATTCGTACAAATTTATCGTCCACAATAATACTTTGTATCGATTTAATCCTGAAATCAACTCTGGTTTGAAGAAAGTGCTAACACCGAGAGAAGCAAAGGAAGCTATCATTATGTACCATCATCATCCTTTGTGAGGCCACTTTGCATATTCAAACACTCTTCACAAAGTATCTCAAAAGTATTATTGGGAAAAATTGTCAAGATCTATCATGGAATTCATCAAGAAATGTCCTCAATGTCAACTACAAGGAAACAAGATTAAATCCGAAAGGTTACACCCGATTCCTGTTTCAAGTCCTGCTAAACCCTTTGATCGTGTATCCATAAACGTCAAGCACGTGTCTAAATCTCCAATTGGTTTCAGATATATCATTGTTGGTATTGACTATCTGACGAAGTATGTAGAGGCTAGGGCCTTACAGTATCAAACTACTTCTGACGTTGCCCCGCTCATCTATGAAGACATCATCTGTAGACACGGTTGCCCTCGTTTCATCCACACTGACAACGGCAAACCTATGATCTCAAAACTGATTAGACATGTATGCAGACAATACAATATCATACACAAGACAATAACTCCTTACAACAGCCAAAGTCAAGGTCTGATCGAAAGGTTTAACCGTGTTATTGATCAAGTACTCCAATGGAGGGATTCATCTCAAAAAAAAGACTGGGATATGTATATTCAAGCTACTCTCTTAGCATACAGAACCATTAAGCAAGAAAGTACCAAGTATTCTCCTTTCTATATGATGTATGGCTATGAACCCATTACTCCGCTTGACAATAATCACAGGTTGTATAATTCCAAGGAAGCAAGCTTTGATTTTGAATTGACTATCCGTACTTCACAACAAATCCTATATCTCAATCGGATTCGTGAACAAGCAATCAAGAATATTGAAACTTCTCAAAAGAATCAAATCAAGAGAATTGACAAGACCCTATTGGAAACTACAAGAACTCGAATCCTCCTTTTAAACTTGGTGATCGAGTACTCTTATACAAGGATTATCGCTCTACTTCATGGAGTGGTAAGATTGAAACCACTTGGGAAGGTCCTTTTAATATCCAACATTTTTAGGGAAAGTCCACATATCATATCAAATCCACTGATCCGGATGATACTCTTTTGAAACGTGTTCACGGTAATCGACTGAAAATTTATGTTGACAGTCATTCCAAATGGAATCAAATTACCCGCTCCTTTATTTGATTACTCATTGTTCATTTACTTTAAATTTTACTTATGATACCTGTCAAAAAAATAAAACAAAAGCTGTAGTTCAAAAATTCAAAAAAAAAATATAAAGACGGTATTCACTCAACATTTGAAAAACTTCATTCATTCTTTGAACTACCTTTTTCTACCCTTACTACCACTATTACTACCACTACTACTATTACTACTATTATCACTACAATGATGTACCGTTCAGATTCTGACGACGAGATTGTTCGTGACAGAATAGCTTCCAGCCCTGATGCCAGCGAAAGACTGGTTGTTGGAGTTGGCGAAAACATTGTTGCTTCTCCTGGTCCACGCCCCATAGAAGATTTCTCCTTCGCTGATCCCTCTGACAACTTGTTTGCCGATGCTGGCGAAGAACCGGTAACTGCCGCCATAATCATGGCCGAAGCCTTCCAACAAACACCCTTTGACCCTGTTGAGCCATACCTAGGAATGAGGATTCGGGGAAGAGCTGAAGATAGGCACCGGCTCCAAGGCCTCTCTATCCATAGCACTCCCACATTCAGAAAGAAGATATCTGCCACCGAAAAAACGCACGAAAAATTCCGTACCTGGTTCAAAGACCACTCTACCATCATCAAGAAAAGAGACGACCTGAACATCAAGGCAAAAAGATTCTACAATGAGTTAATCTTGGAGATCATCAAATACTGCCACCATCTGTACGAGGAGCCCACCACTCAACGAAGCTACGATACCTACCTCTCTTGTCGCGCCGATGTTGTGAAGTCTCTTCAGAATGGCCATTCTCTTATTTACCCTATGGTAATAAAGAGCGTTCGCAGGGCCGACCACTGGTCTCGTACTGTTCCTTCTGACCAGTAAGTTCTTTCTCTGCTTCTTTTCTGGTTCCTTTGCTTTTTCCCCTTGTGGTTTTCTTTGGTGCTTCTTTACTTCACATATCATTATCTTTTTTTTCCTCTCTGAATAAATATTACCCTTTAAAAAAAATCTCTCTCCAAAAACTTTTATTTTCAAAATTTATTTTCAAGAACCTTTTATCAAGATTATATACTACTATTCAAAAAATCATCAAGACTTTACATTTTTTCAACTGCTTCAATTATTACCAAGATGCGCCAAACACTCTGATCTCTCTCGTCATTTCACCATCAGTTTGACTGTTCCTTGTCACCTACCTTATCAATTGTTACTTCACTACTCAACAATTACTTCAACAATTATTTCAACAATTATTTCAACAATTTATCTTAGCGACTTAACTTCAACGATTTATTTTCAACAACTCAATTTAACAACTCAATTTAAAAATTCAATTCAACAGTTTATTATCATCATTTATTTTTCGCCAACTTATTATAAACTTTAAGAAATGCGATCGACAATTATTTACAATTTCAATGTTTCCAGATCAGTACTTTAGCAACATACTTTTCAGTTGATCCGTTTCAATTCAATCTATTATTTCAACTATCAAATACGATCATCTATTTTCGACTATCAATATTCTCGAGATGGTACTTCAAGACTTTATTTTCAATACTCTTGGTGTAAGACTGACTCTTATATGGATCCTTTTGACGGTCATGGGTCATGATCCTCTTCGAACCCGGAGGAGATGTTACGCACAGAAATTTTCCTAGTACTCAATTATTTTCTCACTTCTTTTCGCTGCTTTGAATCCAACTCTGTATTCCCTAATAGATATTCAACTCATTTGAGAACTCCTCTGGATCTTTTATCACACAACAAATCATTAGAATCCTTCTTTAACTTTCCATTCATAATGATTAAAACTTTTGAACATGTATTAATAATCCATTACATGATGACTCATTAACTTGACTGTTTAAAGTATCAGTTTGCAAGTCCAATATGACTTTTTTTAGAATAGTATATAAACTCTTTAACATTTCTTATCAATAAACTTAACTATACACCACAGCGCAAAGGTGTTGGGGGTGACAGATATATTCTGTAAACACAGACAGTGTTGTGATTCAC
>JAIWNI010000261.1:0-15543 GCA_025331435.1 Choanephora cucurbitarum
GAATTTATTGATAGATTCTCTTTGACTCAAACTGCCAATAACTATGGGATGTAAGTCTAGTTGTCCAGTGACTCTTCTTCAGGTACACAACCTATATGGCGGATATTCTATGTCCCGATGACCATCAGAACTCAGGAGTAATAGTAATCAAATCATCTGAACCGAAAAATATAAATTTTTTTACTAAACAGCCAATGAAACTGTAACAACACCTTCATGACTCAGTTCATTCGTATTCCTACCCTTGTAACTACTTTTTTCTTTACTCTCTTTATACATTGTACTTGCTTAAACATCTCGAAGTTCCTTATCATCCTAGTCTTTAGTTTACATCTCTTCGCGCGTCCCCTCTCTACCTACTCTCTCTCTTCCTACTTCCTCTCTACCTATCTCTTTGACAAATACAATTTCTTTATTTAATAAACATTTATTTTTAACACCAGACATTAAGCAAAAGTAGTCAATCTATGCTTTTGCACGTATAGGTGCTAATTGTTCGGTGCGTATGCTAGGCAATAGCCTCCTCAAATTGTTAGACAGGTAGCACTCTAACCTCATGAGTACACTGGATGCGATGGCTTTGCGTATGTAAAACATAACTATTGTTTGTACGTTTTAAAGAATGTTTTACTGCTTTCATCAAGGTTATGCTAGGTGTTTAAGTACCAATCATGGGTGACTTCATGTGATGATTTCTTCGTAGAAGGTAGCTCACAAAAATTGGTTCTGGACGTTAATCTCATTATCAGGTCCACTTTTATTTCGACGTTATATCGTCATGTCAAAAGAATTTGGTTTCCTAAAACTTGGAAGGAACTTTTGTAGAGTAAATGATGAGTGTAAGGCCTAGACCAAGCCGCCTTGTTAATAATGTATATTATGTATATTAACTTGTTTCTGCAAAAAACCTGGGGTTATTTAAGAGT
Source organism: Choanephora cucurbitarum (assembly GCA_025331435.1). Lineage (NCBI taxonomy): Eukaryota > Fungi > Mucoromycota > Mucoromycetes > Mucorales > Choanephoraceae > Choanephora > Choanephora cucurbitarum. The sequence continues at coordinate 927 of JAIWNI010000261.1, forward strand.
AATAACAAAACTACATGCTACCCTTGTAATTGTTTTAATAAAACCTTGTATCATTTGATGTACTTCTTATAAAAACATATTTATCAACTTAATATTATATGTAAAGATTTGAAATTCGCAAAACATACTTTTATTATGTCTATAATTTTTAAAAATTGAAAGGCATGTATCACAAATTTTAAGCGCAAAGAACAACTGGCAGTACATATCACCTAGCATCATGCAGAAAACATCCGGTACCAGAAGTCTTTGTACCCTGTAAGCAGTAGACCATAACCTCAAGTCAAGAGAGTTCTCTGACGCCCCTATAACCAAAACGATAAAGCAGGACACTTTTTTGAAGAGATTTGTCCCAACATTTGTTTGGAGTAGCATAAGTCTTAAACACTTCAAACAGCTTATAGCCACTAGTCGTCTTATGCGCGACATAAAGATATATCAAATAATGAAGCTTTTTTTACATACCTTACAAGTTTTTTTTTAAACGAAATAAAAGACTAATTAAAAAATTGCTTGGGCAGGGGTTGATTATAGCATTTTATGTAGTTTAAAATATGACTGTTTATTACTCTTCCATTGCTTCAGTTGGAGAAGGAAGAGCGGGAAGAGCAGGAGAAGGAGAAGGAGAAGAAACAGAAGCAAAAACAGAAGGATGGCGATCAATCACCTTGATGCTTCCATGATGAAGGCCAATGGCCATCTGCGTTAAAACTTCAATTTCAGCAGACGGAAGGCGATATCTGCCATCAGCGATATCGCGTTCAAAGCGAGGCTAGGGAAAAAGAAGACGAGGAGAAGCCGACTCAGAACTCAGCAGGCTAATCCAAAGAACAGAAGTAATTGTGCTACTGCCTAAGTGTTGATCTGCAAAGCACAGTTATCAGTCGCCCAGACCTTTTAACTAAATCACTCACTGTAAAGCCTCAAGACTGCATTAAAATGTAATGTCTCAGAATATCTTTCTTCTCGGTCTTGTTTCACAGCTCTTCCAGTCGATAGTTTCAAAAAATCAGCTCCAAGATCCTTGAGGTACTCAACTCCTCCATAGCTGATTCTTTCACTCACTGAAATTGAAGACGCTTTTACAATCATCCCCCGATTTAGGGAACGATTTCGGTTCCCTTAACACCGTTCCCTAAATTAATATCGTTCTTTATTGAAAATAAAACTTCGCAGTGCAACTTTTAATCCCAGTTGTAATAGCTCCGCACGAATCAAATTAGTTTAACATGTTAAGAATGCGTTGATTATACTTTAAGTGCAGATGTTTATTTAATTTTAGGAAGAAGTAGGAAGAAAGTAATCAACTACTTTTGACTGAGTGATTTTCTGAGCAATTCTTTCAGACTCGACTTGCTTCATCATCTTAATTGCATCTACAAAAAAGCGCTTTTGAATTTCGGTTCTTGGAATAATGTGGCAATGGTCATTTTCAACCCAAGAAGAACTTCGTCAAGACTTGTCGTATTTTCATCTTCTACTTTATTGTCTTCACTCACTTTCTCGAAAATGCTGAATTCATCATCATCTTTCAAAGCCAAATCTTCACGCACTTGGATTCTTTCTTCATCCAAAGCCGAGTCATATACCGCGGCTTCGATTTCTTCCATCATTCCCTCGGCTTCGGCATTTACGGTCTGTCGTATGGTTTCTAGTGTTGAATCAACTTCAGCTTCTTGGTTTTCGTTGAATGCAGCGGAAATTGTTTTGCCCTTCATCAAGGTGGTATGCTGAAAGCAGTTGGTGACGGTTTGCGGGGCGACAAGGTTCCATGCTGCTCTACAAAAGTGCATTACGTCTAACTGATTCACTTTGTACATGTCGTCGGTTGCTTCCCTGTTTCTCATGTATCTAAAACCGCAGCGAATAGCTTGTTTTTTTCTTATTCAGTGTTCAGAAAACAGTAATATTTAGATTATTAAATAAAACTTACTTATAGTGGCTCTTAAAATTGGCAATGATACCAGCGTCTAGTGGTTGCACATGGCTTGTGGTGTTGGCTGGCAAGTGTTCTAATCTTACATTCTTCAATGCTAAGTCTTTTGAATGGCTGCTGGCATTGTCCAAGAGAAGAAGAATCTTTCGGTTCATCAAACCTATTCTTCGGTCAATGAGTTTCATCATCTTGTTATATATATGCTTGGTCAACCAAGCCTTTGAGATGTGGTCGTAGACGAAACGATGTTCGAAACCTTTGAATAGAAATCTTAGTCTCATACAGAGTTATAAGTGAGCTATGCGTACCTGTCTTTTTTTGAAACATCTAGGCTTTTCAGCTTTACCAATGAACACTAGATCGAACTTGAAAGACCCATTTACATTGCACATAAGAACCACAGTAATTCTCTCCTTTCGAACTTTAGCACCGGAAATGCGCTCTTTGGCATAGGTTCTCTTGACAACTTGTTTGTAGAACAAGCCAATTTTATCCAAATTGAACACATCTCTAGGATCATACTCAGCGATGATGTCTCTTAGCTTCTGCAAGCGGTGCTGAATGCTATCGACGTTGATGTCAATGGAGGCAGCTTCACCATGCAAGTTGAATGATCGCAAGGACTTTCTACTGATAAAGAGATTAAACCAGCCTTTGGATGCATTGAATTCGTCTTCTATTTGCATATCTTTGGCGAATTGTAAAGCCATGCTTGTAATCAAGTATCCGCTAACTGGTAATTGCCTGACTTGCATGTCTAGGACGAATTTTTGACTTGTTATTCTAAAGCTACGAAATTGGTGACCCTTTTGCTCTTCTTCTGGAGATCTGTTTCGCTCACAGAAAGAAGACTATCGTTTTGAACAATTCCACTGATAACACCCTTGGAGAGAGGTTTTTCCAGATCGAATTCTTCTTTTGCCCAAGCATCTAGTTTAGAATAAGACCAGTTGCTGTTATTGAAAAGTTTTTGCTTGATGACTGCTTTATCAGTAAGTCTCAATCTTTTGCGGGAGTGTTGTAAAGCAGTATTCATTTTGAAAAAAGAGTAATTTACATTGACTACGAAACTTATTATTGGTCTATGTGTTCAGCACAATTGCTTTTGTGGATCAATCGATTGAATGCTCACAATTTAGAAATGAAAAGTGATTGGTAGTAATAAAAGTGTTACTGAGTTCATTCTACTCATTTTTTTGAGAAGTATTTATATTCTGATAATGAATTACTCTGTCCGAAAAATAATGCTAACATTGAACCTTGAATCAATAATAAGGGATGTTGCTGCTTCAAGGGATAAATGACAGCTGCCATTGTTCAATTGGAAACACTTCAAGTTCATTGACTGAGTAGTCATGGTTGAGAACAGTGAATCGCGGAGTTCAAGAACAAATGTTGAGAAAAACCCTTCATCAATAGAAGTTGTATACATCGACACTGTTTATGTAAAGTTTAGATTATTGTATAGGATCTGATATGTCTCATACAATTTGCATAGTTGTGCTATACGAAGTACTAATTAGCAGTCGTATTTTGCGTACATCTCAATTTCCAAGTAGATAATTCTGTGTTTGAATACTCAATCTCTTAACATTATTTAAAAACATGTTAGGGATGCTTACTTTAATATCACTCCGATGACAGGGATGTTTGAAGTGGTTGATATGAAGCATTCACTACAAAGAAACTTTGCAATGTACGCGACTTCACGCATGAAAAGTCAATTGCATGGTCGTCAACACAACAATATAATGACTTCAAATTAACTTTGTATTATTGACGCAATAGCCAACATAATATCATAAAAAATCATGTTTTGATGGGCGGATGATGGAATATGAAAAAATTTATGATTTTTATTCTATTGAGGTTGTCTAAAATAGAGTAACGGAAATAATTTATAAAGCAATTCTGAAATATAATTGGCTCTCATTAGCGGCATATGAAATTAAATAAGGAACAAGCTGCCACAGGACCGTTACCTATTCCTTAAAGCAATAATAAGAAATGTTTAACGGTAACCGAACTTCGGTTCCCTCAAGACCGTTCCCTAAATCAAAATCGTTCCCTAAAATTCGTTCCCGAAATCGGGGGATGACTATATCAGACATATATTTTGTAATTGTACGATTGACATATCTGCAAAAACAGGAGCGATATTTTGATCCTCTCGGGTAACCATTCGCTGGAAAACAGCTTGAAGAAGACGACCTCCTAACCGAACAGTCAACTTCTTTTTGAAGGCTTCACCCACAACTTTAATTATGGCAAGGGACATATCAGCCTTCGATAAAAACAGAAATATTTATATTTAACTTACCACTGTTAACACGAAAATTGGATGCGTCAGCTATTTCAGTTCTGTAGGTAGCATGTATGAGTATTACATAATTGTAGAACTCGGATAATAATCATTTACACGTTCTTAAAGTGATAGATGACATTGAAGAACGGCTGTTCAGTGGAGTTCTCACTTGCTTGAGAAGCAGCGCAGTTAAACGCCTGCGTTTCTTCTTCCAGCTCGGCAAGACCATCTGCTTTATGGGTCAGAATGTCTGCATACTCCTGCGAATCTTTTTGTAATCGTCAGGGCGTTTGATAGATAAACCCTTTCCACGAGTCTTCTTGTGCACAAATTGCTGCCATCGATTTCTTCTTCTTTTGATCTTCAAAGGGACGAAGAATTTTTTAACATCAGGGATCACCTGTTTGTCTATACGACCCATACCATAGAGCTGGATTTTCATCTTTTTCTTCAGGATGCTCTTGAAGAAACTCTTTTTGAACTTCTTCCAACTTGTCCAAATATTCCTTCAAATAAGGCTTTGCTTCGAGTTCTTGACAGGTGGAAGTAAACATACGTGCGGCCATTGTAACAAATTGACAAGAACGGAAGAAGAAGGTTTATTACAAAAAAAATGCACAGTTAAAAAAATTTTTTTGCTTAATTTTAAAACCAGATAAGAGAAGCAAGCTTAAGCAGGGAAAAATATTTTCATAAGGGAAAGTTTTTTCTCACTAGTTTAGCAAGAAAATATTCTTTCTTTCCTGCAACCATTTCTCATTAGAGATGCGACGGAGAAATAAATATTAGGTGTAGCCATGGTTTACGCTCTCAAAGTTTTCCATGAAAATATATGGCTCGCATTTCACTATGTTCCCCGATTACAAAGCTCTCACCAATCTACATACGCAACGCATTGCCTATTCTATGATGATTGCTTGGTTTGATACCATCTTGCAGTATGAATTCGTAGTCGTTCATTTACCTGGTACGCGTAATATTTTACCAAATACACACTCTCGCATGTATGAGCTTGATAGTGCAAATGAACTGAGAGGGGACAATTCCGATAAAAAGAGCATTTTGATAAATCGAGCAGCCACTAAAGAAACCTTTCCAAAATTGGATAGTTGTGAATACTTCGCTCCTCCAGATGCCAAAGAGCGAAAACTCTTATTAATGCTTGAACATTTCAAAGGTCATTTTAGATCTGATGCAACCTATCGAGCACTTCGAAGAAAAGGCATACACTGGACGAATTTAAAAAATGATGCTGTAGAGTTAGTAAAACAATACATTCCTTGTCAAATGTATTTGATTAAGAAAGATAGCTTCCATTCCTTGAGACCAATAGTTGCTAAACTCCCTGGTGACCATTGGGTCATGGATTTAACTGGCCCTTTCACGATGTAAAGAACGGGAACAACTATCTCTTAGTAATGGTAAACATACCTACTAAATTCTACATCTTAAGAGCAATTTCAGATAAATCATGTATGACAATCGCCAAAGAAGTACTAGATGTATTCTGTACTTTTGGTACCTTTCGTCGTCTACAATCTGACAATGGTATTGAATTCGTGAATCAGGTTATGAGTACTTTAAAAAACACGCTGGCTTCGAGCATTCTTTAATATCTAGATATCATAGTAGAGCAGATGGTGCTGCTGAAAGACCGATTCAAACAGCTGTTCAAACCATCTCTGAGCAAATGAAAGGCTCTAAAGCTGATTGGAATATCTACGTATAGTCAACTCAGCTGTTTTCAAACACGAAATATTGAGCGTACCAAGACACCCCCCTTTACTTTGATGTTTGGGAGAGACGCGAATGACTTTGAAGATAATGGAAAAATCAGAGAAAAACCAAGACGAAAAGACATAAATCAATTATTGCAGAAGAGAATCCAAAAAATATCTGAAATTGTACTACCTGCAATACACCAAAAAACATAGTTCGTCACAGAAAAAAAGAAAAATCGATTTGATGCCACACACTGCATAGTAGAAATATGTGTCGGTGCAATTGTAATGGTGAAGGTCTAGGGCAAGAAATGTAAACTGGACCCAAATTGGCTTGGATTATATAAGGTAAAGAGAGTCACCTCCGCTGGTACTCATGTATTAGAAAATGAAAAAGGAGAGCTAGAAACAAAAAACTATCTTCCGTCTCTACTTAAAATAATTCGAAACGAAGTACCTAAAGGAGACGGTGAATTCCGTGAGGTAGAAGCCATTTTGATGCATAAAACTCTTGAATGCCAATACCATTTTCTTGTAAGATGGGAAGGAGAGGATTCATTTTTGGGTGAATGGGTCTCTGAAAACGACTTCGCCGATCCAAAATTTATCACTCAGTATTGGCAAAGAGTGGGTGTAAGTCCTGAAGGAAGAACAGCTGTAAACAAAGCCTATAAGCGTTTACTCAATGAGCTGGTAACAAAGGAAAACTGAGGCAAAAGGAAGAAAACTTCCCTATTCTCCAAAACAAAGAAAAGAACAAAACGTTCTTAAATTTGACGGAATGAAAATATTTGGAAGACAATAATGTTATAGAATGAGACTATAGCATCCTATACCTAATCAAATCTGATCTGTAACTCTGTAGTTATAATGATGTATAAGGTAACACGAACATTCATGTATAGACGATTATGAAATATGATAGTATAGCACCCATGTGTATTATAAGAACCTTGTTCTACTCTTGAAGTTTAATAAAGCTATACAAAAGTCTCAAAAGTACTTACAGATAGTCTTTATCATTAAAATCACACAGGAAACAACACTACTAAATCTAAAATCACTAAGACAGTTAAATCTGTTTCGTATGATATTAACGTAAAGAGAAAAAACAAAAAGATATCTACAGAACCCTTGGTGGTATCTATATCTCAGCAAAATAAGCCATCCTCTTCGCCAACTCATATCCCCAAGAATATTGATAATACTAAAGCTTCCCTATTAGAAAACCTTTAAAAACAAAAACAATAACAAAAACAATAACAAAAACAATAACAAAAACAATAACAAAAACAATAACAAAAACAATAACAAAAACAATAACAAAAACAATTGAACAACGAATAACCGAATCAGGATACAATGTCCACTAAGACATTCTAGCAAAACAACCGGATATATCCTATGATCAACTGTTTCAATTTTTGTCCTCCACTCAGCCCAATTTTAAACGAAATCGTCCGGTAAAACAGTTTGATATTAATTATGGAAAAAAATCGTCTAAAATTGATCTGAAATCATTCAAATTCATCTGACACCGATTAAAATTTGGACACGGATTCATGAGTTAAGTGTCTAAGTTCTGTGTCAGAACGTAAAAATAGGGACAAAGTGGTCAAAATTCCGTTCCATAACCCTAATATGGAAAGACACATCTCAAAATCTTCTGTCCGTGTCTGTAGTTACACATCATTTTCTTTTTTGGTTGCGAAATGAAAGACAGTTCCCTTTTGTAGTTACTTTTTCACTTTGTACCGCAAAAATTGTTGAGTTTAGTTCAGCTTCATACTTATTCAAGTGCCTAAAGACTTTTCCACTTTCCAGCGTCATCAACCTGTCTTACAATTTTTACATTTTTAGCCTCTATTTTGTTAGAATATTACAAAAAAATCAAGAGGCGGTACAAAAGCAAGAGAAAAGGAAACCATTTGGCTGGGAATAAAGCAGTAGTTATACCAGCAGATCAGTGAACTTTTTTTTTTTGGAAAAATGAAGAAGTTGACTTTTGCGCTTTCTTAACCATGTAACAACTTTTATTTTTTACTCTTTCTTTTACTTGTATTTTTTATTTTTATTATTTGGGTTTCTCACAAAGACGTTCGCTGATACAACAAGGTAGGCAATTAGATAGTCTTTTGTTTTAGCGTATAACTGAATCTAGCGCATGTAGTTTCCAATGTTTCGCTTTGTATCCTTGGAAGGCCCGGGTCAATAAACCCAAGAAGTTTTTCAACAGTTCAAGGTAACTAATAAATAACAGTAAAATCTTTAAAGACCTATCGCTAAATTATTATATCAGCTTTAGTTATTCTAACGGTTGGTCGACACAGAGATTATGCTTTAAGGTAAGGTAAGGTAAGCGAAATCGGTCCTTTTTGTTTAAACTAGTATTCGAATCTTGATGCATATAGAGCCTTATCCAACAGTGAGCAGCCTAAGTAAGTTATATACCGTATATCTTCAGAATCATTACTAACTATTTGATGTGTAGTCGTCGCATATCTACAACCTTTCTTTACTGTGTCTCTTGCTTTCTTGTCGTGGTACTTAAGCATATCGTTGTAATATTCAACAGCCTAAAGCTATTGCACCCCTTGTGTACTGGGCTGCAACCACCCTGCTCAATTGCATTTCAAACGCATCATAGAATTAATTTTATTATAAATAACTTTTGAAAATAAAAGCCAACCATCAAACAATCCAATCAAAAAATCGTTCTAAATAATTCTATAAACCGTATTGAGTTTAAAGAAATAAAGCACAAGAGTTCAAATACGTTTGCGCTATTCAAAATTAAGGTTTGGCTGTTTTTTTTCTGTACAACTCTGGACAAGGACAACCTAATAATTTTGTCCGTGTTGACAAGTTAACTACACGGACAAATGAAACACGTAACGCTAGTTGTCCGTGTCAAATTTTTTATCGGTGTGAATTACATCAAAAAATGTTATCAGCTACTGGAAACTGAAAAAGCTTTGAAGCTCATCTGAAATAAATAAGAGAATTTTCAGATATAAAATATCTGAAATTATTTAAGTGCCTTTCGTCTGTGACAATTGGGAATTTGTAAAAAGATGTGAAAATGTCTATTTAATGGATATAATTTTTTGGTAGTCTAAAGATATAAGCAGCAAGAAAAAGGTGTAGAAAGGGATAAATGAAGAGCTGGATTAAGTAAATGTAAACATGTTTTCAGGTTGAGGGGATCCTATTTCAAGACTAGAGCGCTTCATTTCAGGCCAAAAGAAATACATCCTGTTGTTGAATTCATCCAGCTGGCAGCACGACTTCATCATGACAACAGGATTGATTAGGTTGGAGGCAGGGATTACCTCGAGTAAGGTGCTGTGATAAACTTCTTCCATGTTTGCGTGAAGATTGCCATCGCAGAAAGGAATACCGGCAGGAGAAACGGAAACATGTTGGAAAAGCTGGATGAGACAAAAAGAGTTTTGAGGGCTGGTCTCAGATTGCTGATGAGTGAACAGCAGCAGACACTTTGCCAGACAAGGAGTGGAGGTGTACTTAGAATGAACTAAGACATAATCCGATCTACGCTTGCGGTTTTTAGGTGGTCTTAAATGGCTGCTGTACACACTTTTGTGGTTTGCTTTTACTGATCGATAATAACGGATTGTTGGTTGCAAGTCAGCAGGCATAACACCAATGGCCTCAGAAAGAAGTTCTTGTAATCTTTGTTTCTTGAAAGCTTCGATTTTTGCTTCTGCAGAAGTAAAAGCATCAAGATCAGTTTGATCAGTTTCATTTGAGTACGACAGCGTACTTCTAGCCAGAAAGTTGTTGTAAGCCTCGTTGATTAGAATGTTTTCTGCATTAGCTTCAACATCTACCGGAGAACGGATCGACTTCTTCAACCTCTGGATACGTCGTTCTAACGCGTTACAGCTGATCTGCTGCAAACCTACTTCTTCGGCAACTTGTACTAAATGACTAAGATAGTGCTGATTCACTGTGAAATCAGAACCATCCAAGTTTTCGACAAGGAAGCGATGCCAATCTTGGATCGAAAATTCAAGGGAAACAAGCTCGTGCAAATCAATTTTGCGTTGCGATGCAATAGCAGCAATCTTTGAGATAGTGTATAAGGCATCCACACATTTGTCAACATGTTCTAAGCTGGGCCCATTTTTCTTTTCGCTGTTTTGAACGTAAAGCGGTTCTACAACAACAACCGTAGGTAATACATATTGTAAAAACATAGCCCAGTCCACACCACGCAATCTTTGTTTAGGACTAAAAAAATTTTTTGGATTCACCTTCAAAATTGAGCGGCAGAGAAAGGGCTTGTTCGTTTATGATCAAAGAGATCGTAGTTTGATACCTTGGCTTGAGTTCCAAGACAGAACCTTTTCTAGGTATGAACCCTTTAATTTGCTTGGCAATGTTCAGGTTGAAAAGATGGAATATATCCAAACCAAGAAACATGACAGAGGCAAATGCCTTCAACTTCCGGAAGCAAGACTTCTTTTTAATGCCATGCTTGACATCCCTTTCTTATAGTTTTCAATGGTTCTTTGGCGGCAAAGGTCATTTGGTTGATTTGAGGCTTTACCAAGATGGCCCAATTTAAACGGCCGGATCATACAGAAGCGGCAAGGGAAGTAAGAAGTGAGGTCGGCCAAATGATTGAGCTCAGATACAACAGGATTACCACCTTAAGAGATAATCAAGTGAACCTTGAAACTGTAAGTCTTTCTCTCAATGGTGACAACCATACCTTCATTTTCCAGCTCTTGAAGTTTTTGCAGCATATGAAACAAGTCACTATAAATGTTCCTATTCTTGGGCAAGCAGGCAACGTCAATCACATTCTCCTTCTTGTATATATTTTTTTGAATTAGCTGTCCATGTAATCGGCTTTTTTATGTGTATTTCTTGTACGTACCTTTCATTTTCAGGCAAGTACAATATTTGGAGTATGACAATTACTAAGTCTTTTTGGCCGTATTCTTGAGGTCTGAAGCCATCAACAAGAAGGCCAAGAGCCAAATCGTATTTGCCCTTAAAAAGACCGACTTCGTCAATCAACTTTTGGACGAACGTGCCCTGGAAATACTTTGAAATGGGATTTCCATCTGACTTGTTGGCGTCATCCACAAAAGAGGTGCTTTTGAACAACGAAGCAAGCTGAGGTGCTATCTCCAGCTGCTTGTGTGTTCTTCTTGCCTTTCCTCTTTTGTCAAAGCGGTTTTCAAAGCATACAGGACATTTTTTAGTTGCTTTGTTTCTGAAGCAGTAACATCCGTTGATACAGATGTCATACTTGTTCGTCTTGACAACTGTTTGCTTCTTACTGATAGCTGAGGCACGATACGAAGAAATGATCTCAGGATGGCCTAAAAGTACTCTGTTTAGCCGAATATTTAATCAACACAATCTGCTTTTCGTTACCAGGATGATGCTTCTTGTACCATTGAATCAGATCAATGACAGTTCTTTTACGCACATTTCCTTCCTTCATTATTTCATGGAATTCTTTATTCTTCAAATCCAAGACTTGTACTTCCTCTTCTTTGTCAGGCAAGACATAATGTCTTTTGACCTTGCTGAAGTCAATGATTTCATCTTCATCAACCCATTCATCCAAATCGCCTTCGGACAAACAATGTCCTTCATCGAATCCATCGTCAATTGTCTCCATACAATCAGAGCTCAAGTTGGTTTCGTCGCTTTAAATGTTAAGCTTCTGTTTTTTGATGATCAACTCGCGGATAGAGTCTTCATCGCTGCTGCTGTCATCGACACAAGACTGTAAATGTGCAGAGAACTTGTTGTTCATAATCCATTTTCCACAGTATTTGCATTCGCGCTTTTGCTTGTTGTAGGTGCTCATTTTGAAACTTATCGAAGAAAGAAGAAACCGATATCAAGTTATTTGCTCTGACGAGTAATTTATTTCATCGTTGCACATAAATTTCAGGAACAAATTACAAATGCTATATAAAGAACAACGATGACTTCCAAAGTCAGATTGATGATCGTAAATAGTGCATAGGAATCACTTCGCTATTAACTTGACTCCATTACACTTGAGCTGCTATATTTGATTTTTATCAAAGCGTGTAACTAACTGATCATCATTTTATTCATACTACTTGAAGTTGCGTTTTTTGTTGTATATAAGCCATACTGAGAACAATAACAGTTTTCAAAGTCAGATTAGTCATCACAACATTGATATATATGGTTATATTAATCCGTCAGTTCCACACGTTCTAAGGGAAAACAAACAAAGAGTACGTTGTCATCAATCTTATGGAAAAGTCTTTTTTGGCCTTTTTGCTTCAATTCAGTGATCGTAACCTCAAAGACTTTTACTTCCTAAAAAACTAAAATGCAAATTACCGAACAATACTTTGAAGCAATTAGAAATGCCGTTGAGTCTATGCACAACGAAACCAGTTCAATAAGGCTTCACATTAGCAAAATTGACAATATTGAATCTATTTTAGATAGAATGGATGCTCGAATGCAAAGAATTGATGGACAGACTTCAACAGCTTGAAAGTTCGTCTGTTCCTGAACCAGCTACTGCTCGCATCGAGACTTCCCGTGTAATTAGCTCACCCACGGTCGTTACTGAAGATGGCAAGATTAGAGCAAAAAAACTAAACGTAGATGATGTCAAAGACGTACTCAAAACTTTTGACATCAATCTTCACCAGACAAGCATTAACCAGCTTTACATGTCAATTCGCAAGATATGCTACGGTAGAGCCAACAGTATCATCAGAAAAACTTATAATGGCGTTGCACCTAATCGGGGAGATGTTGGCTTGAATATCAAGAAGTCCGCCGTTATAAAAGCCAGCCAAAGAATTATGAACGAGTTTCATATTGACCTTTTTATTTGTGATGAAGACTGGGCTGTAAGTTTCTTATTACACAAGTCTTACAGTAACATAGTCAATCATATCAAAGGAAAAGGGAAAACAAGGTACGTACTTGAGGTTACATTAAGTGTTATAATAACCATCATCTTTAGTGAGACAGCACAAAAAGAAGTTTCAGTTGCTGCTTCAGAGGAAAGTAGCGATGGGCTTGAAGATGGCGAAGACATAGCCGACGAGATGAAGATAGAAGATGCCGTAGAAGAAGAAGACGACTTTGGCTCTGACACCGAAGAAGATATGGAGATGGCTCCTCCTTCTCAAAAGAGAAAAACGACAAAGGTATACAAACTAATAAATAGTCATTCAGGTAGCGAACGTACTAATTCAAACTGTATAAGCCTAAAGATGCCTCTATGTCCAGTTCCTCTCTTGCCTCTTTTGCTCCTTCTCCTTCTTCTTTTTTTTCTGCTCCTGCTTCTGTCTCATACCTCAATTCTTCTGTTCTCTCTTTACCTGCCCTTGCTTCTACTTCCTCCCCGGCTTCTGTTCGTGGTTTTTCTTTTGCTTCGCCTATGGACTCCTCTTTCTCTTCTTCTGTTTTCTCTGTTCCTGACCTTGGTTCTACCTCCATTCTTGCTCCTGCTCCTGCTACTTCTAAGGCTACTTCTAAGGCTAATACTACTAAGCGCGTTCCTGCCAGAAAGGCTACAACCAGGCCAAAAAATGTTTCCAGAGTATCTAAAAACAATAAAAACAACGATACACATTATTTGCAACAGAACTATATCTTACACATAGAATGCACAATGGTATCTATGAGAAGCTCTAATTACATCTACAAACATACAGAAGTAAATTCATTCTGGCTTTGAGAGGAAGCATATCTCTTATTTCCCTCAATTTGATCTGAAAATCAGATATTGTTCTCTCTTAATGCGCTTAATTAGATCTGAAATTCAGATCCTGTTTTCTGATAATTCACTCAATTTGATCTGAATTTCAGATCCTGGTCTCTGAAAAACGAGCTTTTCAGATGAAAAATCTCTGAAATTTCAGACGGATTTCAGTTCAAATTCAGATCGTTTTTAATCACAGTGGAACAAATGGAGTTACACGAACAGCGTATGTCTTCATTAACAGATGTGTGTGTAGGATATACTAATCTGAAAACTTATCTTATAGCCTCCAGCGTTCCTGACGTATCAACCCCATTTGACATGTCCATTTGCATCCCTAAGAATGTCTTCACTCCTGTTGAAATTCTTAGCTTCATGTTCTTAAACACTTGTGGAGAAACAGGTAGCAGTGTCAATGATGCCAATGATTTCTTCTACTTTGTTAATCATGCTTTGAAGGAGCTTGGAGGTAAGAGTGTTAAACTTAGAACTGATGAATGTACATACTTACATATTTTGTCTTAAAACACAGGCCGTGGTAAGATCAACAGCAACAAAGCAGCATTGGCTCTCGCCAAGCGTGAAATGTCCTTTTCACCTGTTGTAGAATACGAAACCTGCGCAAGAGGTTGTTATCTGTTTGATGTTGACGACGACCAAAACCTGATATCTTGTCCCATATGCGACACCGAGCGAAATGCATCTAAGAAGACATACACCAAGTATGTGTCTATTGCACGAAAAATTGCTCAACTCTTGGCTGTCGATTCCAAGCAAGACGAATTGATGTATCGTCATCGTGAATTTGAGAACAGCATGCATGATGAAGACGAAATTTTTGACATTTTCTGTGGTGATATGTACAAGACCATGAAGCGACAAGAAGCCTTCAGACTTCCTCTTGA
>JAIWNI010000262.1:0-15432 GCA_025331435.1 Choanephora cucurbitarum
ATCAAGGGAACTAATAATCAATAAGAGGATTTAGGTGGTGGATATATGTTAAACTACAACCAAGTATAAAGTAAAGTAAGGTAAATAATAGTTTAGATATAGTTAAACGGTAGTTAAATGATAGTTAAGTTTATTGATTAAGAAATGTTCAAGAGTTTATAAACTATTCTAAAAGAAGTCATGTTGAACTTTTAAACTAATAACTCAAACAGTCAAGTTAATGAGTCAACATGTAATGGATTATTAATACACGTTCAAAAGTTTCAATCATTATGAATGGAAAGTTAGAGAAGGGTTCTAATAATTCGTTGTGTGATAAAAGATCAAGAGGAGCTGTTAAATGATTGGAGTACTGATTAAGAAGTACAGAGTTGTATTTAAAGTAGCGAAAAGAAGTTAGAAAATAATTGAGTAGTGGAAAATTCTTGTGCGTAACAGCATCAATTGATAGGTTTTTGCAGTAGTCAGTGTTGAAGAATCAATCCAATACAACTGAGTAAAAAGGCTACAGGAGTGACGGAAACGGGTTTAGATGATTTGTTCTTGATAAAGGCGTAAATAAAATCAATAGTGAGTTAGTCAGTAATCATAAAGTCCATATGTCAACTTAAAGGAAGCGAAAGGAACTTAGAAGTTCATTGTAAAGAAGGAGGATAATTTGGGGGAACAGTGCATAGTAAAAACAGTTTCTATGTTATACTGTGATGAATTATTAGATAGATACAAAATTGATTATAACAAGTGAACTCCTGAATACGAAATTGTTGAACTCAAAATATGCTTGTGTAAGGACATAAATTAATTAAGTAGATGACAAAAAATTCTACAAAAATTCGAGAAAAGGATATACATTTCATGAATCAGGATTTTATACCCATTTTATCTTAATTTTGTACGCATGTAAAACTGAGGGAAGTTTATTTCATTTATTAAAAAACGCTGAAGTGAGTATCGGTCTATAATCATGTATGTATTTTTAATGTATTTAATTGCACTGATATAGAGATTTTGTTATCAATTTTTATAAAAGCATACTTTCAGATGGTACAATCACTAATGTAATCTCGAATATTTTCATTTGAATATCTTATATCTTTTAATTCAGTATTATGTTGAATTCGTTACAAAGCTATTGGATGACATGATTTCTTAGGGTATGAGTATCAAAAGTCCTGCATATCATGTAGTCTGTATTGGTAGCATCATAGGTAAGTTCATGTGAACGTGTTAAAATGTGAATAATCGTGTTGAAGTATTATATGAAGTCATTATATTTATGCACAATTTTAAACAACGTAGATTAAAGCCATTCATTTAATAGACTATCTAAACAAATGTAGCCACAGTAAAAAATTATATAGTCTATCCGGAATAGTCAAGTTCTTATTGTATTATTGCTTACCTTTTATATCAATCTATCGTCATTTCATCTGACGTGCAACTCAACATACCCAATTGTGAGTTTAATATTGAGCAGGTACAAAGTTGGCAACCGTTTGAAAGCATTGCATATCAGGTAAACTTTTAAAAATAGACTAAGCGTTAGTGTTGCTCCAAAGCAAGATTTGAACAAAAAATGCTTCAAAAATTCGCAAAATGAAGTGTATACACTGAGAAAAAAAGGACGGAGCAGGATTCGAACCTGCAACCTTCTTTGTATAAAGGCAAAGCCTAAACCAACAAGCCAAGAAGACTGAAAAAGTCTTAGAAATTGTTGGCTAAGCGTATCGTGAACTGCAAAATAAAAATTTATTTTTCTCGACTTCCAGCAGTCCCAGAGACTCGAGAGTAAGGCCAATCGTCGTCAATTTGTTTCCCGTATCTGTGTGTTTAGTTTCAAGGCATTTGAAATTTTGACTTTTTGCCGGCCACACTCTTTCAATTAACCGATTGGACCCACCATTGGTTCAAATAAAGATAGAAAATACATATTTAATAAAGGACAACTTTTTTTTGGTCTAATTGATTTATTACAGTTATCAATTATATAGTTATATCACAATGGCGACAGCAGTACTGCTGGAATTATGCAAGGGTAAAGTCACTTTCGCGTTGTTCTTCAGGAGAATGATCACTGATTTGCTTGTTGGAGTTGATGATTTTCCTGCTGTAGGAACAGGCTTCGTTGATTGCAACAAAGCATTCCTTCCATTGAGTTGCTTCTACACGAACAATTTGATTAGTTTGCAATTTCATGACGTCTCTGATCAGGGATTTCTGCAAAGCATCTATAATGTTAGTCAAAAAGTAAACAGTGTTGTTGACAGACATTTTGAGTAATGTATCTATAGCAGAGTAACTGTAAAGAGAGATTATAACGTGAAAATATACTATGCTCAGAGTTCAGTAAATAAAAAGGTTTGACCAGGAAAAGTTGTCACGCTATTGGCTAACAATTTACCATCTACCAACAAATATAATAAATCGTAATGCCCAGGTTTGGCCTAGATCTAACTTTACTCTGGGGAATTTTATAGGTTCTAACCTAGGATTTATTACAGTGCTAAATGCACTTTCTGTCTGAATAAACACTAAAAAAAAGTATGAATTTTATACGGACTTCAGCCTAAATCCGTATTAAATCCGAGGTTTGAATTTATGACATAATTCTAAATTAAATCCATAGACAGCTTTAGGCCTGAAATACACATAAAATATGAATCTAAATTTATGTCATAATTCTAGATTAATCCAAATACAGATTGACTAAAGTTTCGCGCACCAAGGTTTTTCACCAAGATTTTGTCACATGCCCACGTAGGCATTTGAATAGCCGATAGTATTCGACCATCATCGTGCATGAGGTTAAAATAAATTTAAAAGAAAAAGAAACTAAAGGTGGCATAATTTATTCATATTACTAGCCGACCTACTCGCTACGCTCGCTTTACGGCCGTCGTCGCCTCACGGTTCGGAACATGGCTTCCCCCCCACCACCACCACCACCACACCACCCACTTACTCATCCAACCAAAGCAACAAAATATTTAGTCAATAAGAATTGCTGTTTTATTTGAAAAGAGAAGAATATGATATGTATGAAATAGGCTTTTGATAAATTACGAAACAATCAAGTGCGTAACACTTCTTTGAACACAATATTTTTGGTGTAATGATGCTGAAAGTCCTCTATTTTTGAGATACTTTGATCTATAAGCAGTTTCAATGAAGCAGGAGACTTGACTCGAGATAGAGCAACATACAAATGGCCGTGACTGAATACATGATCAGGTAGATAGAGGCCTGCATTTTCGAGTGTTTGACCTTGTGCTTTGTTTATAGTAAATGCAAATGCAAGTCTAACAGGGAATTGTGTTCTTCTAAATTCAATGGAGGTTTGGTGTGCAACGGAAGTATAGTTGATATGAATCCGAGGAATCAACACGATTTTACCAACATGGGATCCAGTAACTATAGTAGCTTCAATAATGTTGGTTTTAAGAGACCTAATAATAAGTCTCGTTCCATTGCAAAGGCCATTTGCAGCGTCTATGTTTCTCAGTAACATTATAGGGCAACCTACTTTCAATTTAAGCTGATGAAGTGGAAGGGACCCATTGTTGATTGAGTTGAGCAGTTCGGTAGGATACGCAATACGGTTTTCAGGATTGCAAACTTGATCACTGCTTAAGTAGACTGTCTCTCTACCTCTTATACAGCTAAGCATCCTTTGGTTAATGATTTCTACATCAACATTCTTTGGTGTCATAATAGCTCTACTAACAAAATAATTTGAGTTAGGGTTAAGAGCCTCATCTGTTAGATTTGGATAGATGGTAGCAATGAGATTTAAGAGATTTGATCCAGGTATGTGAATAGAATCAGGTATTCTGATGTAATCGCTAGGTATGTTGTTGCTCAGTGTCAATGTAGGTACTTTGCCTTCTCCAATATTCAACAGAAATTCAGAAAATTGTTGTAGTTCTTGAGCCAATTCAGGATTATTGCTTTGCAAAGCCTGCTGTACTCGCATGTTTACACGTAGTTTTAGGACAGTAACCTTGGACCATAAGAAGGATCGGTTGAGACATTCACTTACAATAGTAGATCTACTTGCCTTGGGGATGACAGGTAAAACCTGACGGAAATCACCTCCAAAAACAATCAACTTGCCACCAAAAGGAACGGTTTGAAGAACGTGGTTTTCATCTTTCATTATGTCTTTAAAAGTTCTATCAACAGCTTCAAATATTGTTCTACTTGTCATGGATGCTTCATCCCAAACGATCAGTTTTGCTTTTTTAATAAGATTACCAAGTTCAGATCTGGGCTTGATATTACACATTGATTCGGTATTGATATCAATTGGAATCTTAAAAGTAGAATGGGACGTTCGGCCACCTTCCAACAGTAGAGCAGCTATACCACTTGAAGCTACTGCAATGGCTATATCACCTACTCTTCTTGTTGAGTTTAATAAGCTGTTGAAGAGAAAGGTTTTGCCAGAGCCACCTGGTGCGTCAATGAAGTAGAGTCTTGAGGCACTAAGATCTCTTGTAGAGTCATTGACTATTTCAGAGCGTATGGTGTCATATGCTATTTTTTGATCGTCGTTGAATTGAAGGCTGGACGGATCAGGTTGTGCTTCGGCAGAAAGTGACAGCTGTATGTGTGTTCGGGCCAGTAATGATAAACCGTCGCCATTCGAATCCACCAATCTCGTGTCTTCTTGAGGAAATACGGCAGCAAAACCATCCATGTCTTTCAAATCAATATTGTGGTCAGCCAAAATATCATTGATATCTAAAAGGCAATGCTCAAACATACGGTCGGTAATAGCATTAGGAGCTGGCAGAGTAGATTCAGTAGCCTTTTGTTGTTCACGATAGAGGTAGTCTTCAGTCAAGCTATCTTTGTGTTGCGTCCAGAGGTCAAATAGGTCAGTGCATTCACAAAATACAACTATGATGCAGAAGAGACGACGTAAGGCTTGTGGGCGTTGATATGTAGCTGCTTCTGTTAAAGCTGCAGACCATTCAGAGTTATCTGTCAACAATCCCATTGCCCGAGCAGTAGCTTGATATGATGGATACACTTGCCCTTCAAAAGTTCTCAAATCAATAAAGCTGGTTGCCCCAGATATTTTGTACAACAAAAGACGAAGGTGATATTTTTCAACATCATGAGGAGATACAGAGTAAATCCTGCCAACAATTTTTCCCGATCCACCATTTCGTGGTTTCCAAACTCGAGGACTTAGTTCCTTGTGAAAAGTATAGTATTCGCAGAAGTCAGGATACAAAATGGTTTTAGACAGATTGTCACCAAGTGAATGAGCTTCTCGATTATACTTCAGCCATGCTGTCAAGGTTGTTTCTTTTGGATCCCTTGATATAACAGATTCAGGAGTATCTCCAGCTTCAAAGTATATATGTTGTTCATTTTCCAAGTGAATTGCTAAACGTTGATGGGAAGGAGATTCACCATGCATTGGGAAAGAAAACAATCGCCAACATGCTTCAGAGGCAGACACATATCTGGCATCCAAGAAGGATTTGATTTCATCCCGATTCTCGTCAAGGCCACCATCAATATTGACTTGAGCTCTGTCATGACCTTTATAAACATACTTATAAATGTATTTGACGGAGTTAACAGAGCTGCATATTTCAACATTGATATGCGCATTGTATTTAGCACATAAAAAAAGGTTATGGGGCACTACCCAACGATTATCAACAGTGACAGTACCATGATTACGCATAACAATACGGGTATTACGACGACGATAGATAGGATAACCACCTTCAGCTGAGTCAACAGTAGTAGTTACATCCTGGAAGTCGCGAGGAAACCTTTTGGTACAACGACCATTTTTCATGCATACTGCAGAGGGATTGAGCAAGCCGCATGGATTATGGATCATTGCTGTAGTAACTGTTTCAAAAGCAAGTGGATGAACTTGAGGATCAGGGATTTCGGCTGAAACAATTCTGTCAAAGTCATCAGTTGTTCGAGGCTTATCTTGTTCTTGAAGGATAAAGAGCATATGAGCGTGGGGTAAACCACGCTTTTGAAACTCAATAGAATATACATATGCAATCACTTTTCCAAAAATATTCTTTTTCAAGATGTCATTCAATAACTCTTTAAGTTTCATGTTGAATACTCGGGCACAAAGATCTGGTCTTTCACTCGCAGTTTGGTTAATCAACAACTCTCGTTTTATCTCAGGCCAAGCAGGATTGCATGTAAAGGTAATAAAAAGATCGGGCTTGCCAAATCTTCTAACCAAACTAATTGCATCTTGGTATAGTTGAGCTAAAAAGCGAGGGCCACCAATAAAAGTGGATGGAAGAATTACTCGCCTACCAATGGAGCTCATGTCACTGTCATTCATCCGAATTGCATCAGTGAGGCCTTTGTACATTTCAGTTCTTAATGAGCTTTGATTGAACCTTATATAGTTTAGGCGTTGTTGCTCCATTTTGGCATACATATCAACCACATATTGATGGAAAAGTTTACCAAATGAGTGGATACCAACTTGATGATTGAGTGGCAATTCACAATCAACCAACCGTCTAATCATGAGCATTGAGCTGTAAAAATCCATAATTGTAATTTTTTTTCTTGGATTTCTTAAAACGGCTTGAACGTAAGGTGCATTATCAGCATTGTTGATCCTTAAATCATTAATGTCTGAAATGACAGGGAGAGTTTCACAACACCATCCAGGAGCACCTTGAGGAAACATGAGAACATATTGCAAAGGATCGTAGAATTGGTTTGTTTCCTTGATATGACTCAATGCATTGTCATCACCTTTTAATCGAATGACGATATCACGATTAGTAGGCTCAGCTTGAGGACGACCATCGCCATCACCACCAACAATCAAAACGCCAATTTCAGCAGCAGTAGGGGCATTATAGCGTCTCAAATCAGGTGTGTTTTCAGCTCTAAAAATCATTCTGATGTCCCGATTGATAGCATCAGAGTTGGATTGACGGCTCTCAGCATCAATGTCAGCCATTGTCTTAAAATATTCAACAAAAGGATTGATGTCGTGCATCATTTCTTGAAGAGCAAGCATGGTTGAAGAGTTTATCTCAGAGTTAGCTGCGACATTCATTCTATTTTGAAGCTCATTCTCAGAGTCAAAGAAATAGATTTGGGCAAATTGAGGACGTTGTTGTTGCCCATCATTGTTATTGCCTGGTGTAAGACTGTTGCTAATAAGATGGTAAACACTACCATGAATTCTGAAGGTGTATGCTCCTACTCTTGAATTTGCAAGACTATGATCCAAATTCGCATTCATAGAGGTGAAGCTTAAAGCAGAGTTGTATGCTCTTATGTTTCGCTTAAACTCTCTACTTCTTTCATCATCACCACGCAAAAGATTAGCAAGAACTTCAGGTAGAGGATCCAAAGACTTGCGAACACTTTTTCCATCACTGCAACACATTTGAAAGCGAGGATTTCTCAAGCTACTTCTTCCTTTCTTTTCTTTCATCCACATTAATGCACCGCAATAACAGCACTCGACGTCCATGGATCCCACATCCAAACGCTCTACCTCAGTAGCCTGTACTTCAGGTGCTATTGTAGCTTCGACAGGTTCAACTCGGCTACCGCAATTCCAATGAGAACGTCTCGAGTGTCCAAGGCGACCACACGACTGACATCTTGGTTGCTCCAAAATGAATTCTTCAGCTTGCTCAACGGACTGCGGTTGTTGTTCTTGTTCAGTTGCTTCTGTTCGATTTCTTTCGATTCTTTCCAAAAAGTTCCAGTGACTACGGCGTAAATGCCCTTCGCGATTACAATAGGGACAGATTTTAGTCATTTGTGTTCTAAAAAGAAAGTCAGTTTTCTGCCTTTTTATAAGGTAAAAGTTCTACCAACATTGGATTTATTTAATTAGAGAAAAGAGAGGTAACTTTATTTTAGTGAACAGAAAAACAGGTACAGTAATAATCTAATTATTTTGTGACCGTAAAATAACTTTCTTAAAGCACTGGGACTGCAAAATAACTCTGTGTGACAATGCACGATTTTAATTATTTAGATATGTTTTTTTGTTAATAAATGAATGAAAAGTTTTCTGAAGAGTGTTTTTTGCATTAAAGGAGTGTCCTGGGAAAGTTCTTGGCCGTCTTGGCTTCTAGTTGGGCTTGAGTTCTACAATGTAAAAGTGACTGTTGTAGAGTTGCAAAGGAATAAGGCGAACAGGGAAGGGAGGGGAAAAATAAGGAACGAATGTAGTACTTTGATTGTCGGGCGTATAGCAAGCAATAGCTCTGCTAAAGGTATCTGCTGCTAATTAGACCATTTTGGGGAATTGGAACCAATTATCAATGATACCTGCTGAAGCATTGTTGCTAAGCTTGCTTTGGATACTTTCAAATGTACCAGAGAGAACTTCAGAGGCGGAGGGAGAGCCACCAAAAACTTGGCGGTAGAATCGCTCATTCTTTCTCATGCATAAAAGCATCTCATGCTTGACATTGCCAAAACTGGCTTCATCATCAAAAATGGCATAAGCAATTGCTCTATAGCCACAATTACCATCAGGCGAAGAATTGAAGTGGCCTGTCACTTGCTTGGCACTCAATCCTTTGGGCATTGGAATGGCTAGGCGGACTACTTCAACCATATAGTGTCTATGTTATTTTCCGTTTTTGGCATCAATACCTTGGGTAGCTTCTTTTTGACTTGCTTTTTCTTGTTTGGCAAGTTGAGCGATTTTGTCCATCACTCTCTCCAAAGCAATTTTTTCTCGGGTAGTGTTTTTAGGACGACCGTTGATATCATATACTATTGGAGGAGGAAGGATGCGCTCAACTTGCTTGTCATCAAAATATTTGCTTATGATTGCTCTAAGCTCATCCTCTAAGCTAATTCTTTCTCCCTCAGTTCTTAAGTCTGCATTGATATAATGCAGCTTCTGCAACTGCACCTCTATAGGCTTTCTGACTTCATGCCCTTCATAATTATGCTCCTTGCTGGCATTTGTCATTTCAGCAATAATAGCAACTTTAAAAAAAGGATATTAGACATTTATTTGATACTTTGTACTCTAATCTACTAACATCTGCCATTTTGATACATAATGTGCCATCTTCTGTGAACGGCAGCTAACGGAATAGGACCATCATATCTCGCAATTCGATGTCTGCAAGGAAGACGGTATGCTCTACGCAATTCGCAAAGGCATTTACCCGTAGTAGGATCCACATGAGAGACGTGATCAGGATCAGCTTTGTTGTCCATCAAATTGATGTATTCGAAACGAATACGATCAAAAGCAAAGCTGGTAATCCTGCCTCTCAGTTGGCTCATCTTGTCATCAATTTCATGGCCAGTCTTGTCCTTCAAGATCGTTTCAAACAAAGATTCACGCACAGTTTGTCTGTTTCTGTAGCTTTCCTGTATTTGAAAATAACGCGAATTAACCAAACTTGATCCAGACACAATTGTAACAATTAACTCACTCTTCCTTCAACCCGTTCGCGAATTTTTTTGGTCGCCAAGCCAAGCAAACCAGAAGATGTCTTGTTGTGGCGTTTAATGCCACTGTGAGTACTTTCGACTCTGTTGGACGTGCGATTGCCCATATGCATGTAGGTGTTGACATATTAGCCAACCCAATGGCGACGAAAGGCCATCATGCTATACAAATTTGAACGTTAGAAAATTTCATGCTAAATGCTCTAAAACTTATTTTCATTCACATTACCTGTCAAGATATGTTTTCATTTCTTTGCCTTTACCAACGCAAAGATTATCTTGAGAGACAAATGCATCATACTCATTCTTGAAGCCTATCAATGCTTCCTTGGTTTTGGATAGAAAAGCTATCTTGTGAATAGTAGCTTTGAATCACTTTTCCAGCAAAGGGCGGCTTTCTTTGTCTACAAAGAAGAGCAATGCAAAAATAAGTTGTCTTTACTCATAAGAAAATTCAATATTAAATTACCAAGCTGAACTTTCTTGTTCATGTTTTTGATGAGTCTTTTCATAAAGTTGTGCACAATGTGCACATAATACAAAATGTGTCTTAACTCAGAAAATATAACCTTAATAGCATTCATCAAGGCTTGATCCTTATCAGTGACCAAGTTGTCAGGAAGAAGACTGATATCAGTTCCACTGGGCCAGGCGATGCTTCTCAATTGCTTCATGACCCGCTCATAAGACTCGGGAGTCTTCTTTCTCATCCAACATCCAGTAACATGGATGGTTGCATGTTGGCTTCGGCGATACTCTGAAGTCACTGTGCCTGCAACAAAGATGTTGAGCAACTCCATGCGGTGGCTGTTGGTCATGTATGTTGCATCAATGATGACACTTTCAGGGAGTCGTCTGAGCTCATCCCTTCCATGCTCATGCATGAAAAAGACAGGATTCACCTTATCATCACTGTCCACTTTGGTACGCACCTGATGCCCAGTTTGCTCCTAATCTGAGATGAACTCACGCATACCAGAAAACTGGTCATTGCAGAAGTGTTGCTGAATGTTATGCAAATCGCTTAATGTGATACCATTATAAACTTGCTTTTTGATCAACAACTAGTAAGATATGCGTATATAAGTATTGACAAACGAAAGAATAAAATGGAATTCTGTCGAATTCAAAGTAAACGAATCTGGTCAGAAGCAGCAAAAATAATACAAGACGAGAAAAGGATATGAAACCAAATCACTTACTATTTATCTCCTCTTTTTGTTTTGTGTTAAGAGACATTCCATCACCTAGATATTCATATCTCAAATGCAACATCGTCAAAATGATCATAGCTGTATAAAAAATTTCACTACGGCGCATATAGAGTGTTTTTTTCCTAGATATTATTTTGATATCCGCCGTATGTATATGAGGTTTCAAATATGAGTTTCGTATGTAAATACAAACGTTTTTCGTGTGTAAATACAAATATTTGTCTGCATTTACAAATGAGACATCTGTGTTTGCAATCGGTAGTTGATCCAACATCCAATGTAGAAGTAAGTGGTTTAAGCTTAAGCATCAATTGTATACACATTATCAGCTCTTCCTACTGAGCAGACTCCAGATGGTTAAACGGCCATACGAGCGAATAGGGTATCGCTAGTTTTACCAGGATACTGGAATACAATTGGGCTTATTTGGGAATTTGGGGCAAATCAAATGGTTTATTTAAAAATCTAGAATACGGACATGCTAGATAGGTTAATTGAAAGAGTGTGGCCGGCAAAAAGTCAAAATTTCAAATGCCTTGAAACTAAACACACAGATACGGGAAACAAATTGACGACGATTGGCCTTACTCTCGAGTCTCTGGGACTGCTGGAAGTCGAGAAAAATAAATTTTTATTTTGCAGTTCACGATACGTTTAGCCAACAATTTCTAAGACTTTTTCAGTCTTCTTGGCTTGTTGGTTTAGGCTTTGCCTTTATACAAAGAAGGTTGCAGGTTCGAATCCTGCTCCGTCCTTTTTTTCTCAGTGTATACACTTCATTTTGCGAATTTTTGAAGCATTTTTTGTTCAAATCTTGCTTTGGAGCAACACTAACGCTTAGTCTATTTTTAAAAGTTTACCTGATATGCAATGCTTTCAAACGGTTGCCAACTTTGTACCTGCTCAATATTAAACTCACAATTGGGTATGTTGAGTTGCACGTCAGATGAAATGACGATAGATTGATATAAAAGGTAAGCAATAATACAATAAGAACTTGACTATTCCGGATAGACTATATAATTTTTTACTGTGGCTACATTTGTTTAGATAGTCTATTAAATGAATGGCTTTAATCTACGTTGTTTAAAATTGTGCATAAATATAATGACTTCATATAATACTTCAACACGATTATTCACATTTTAACACGTTCACATGAACTTACCTATGATGCTACCAATACAGACTACATGATATGCAGGACTTTTGATACTCATACCCTAAGAAATCATGTCATCCAATAGCTTTGTAACGAATTCAACATAATACTGAATTAAAAGATATAAGATATTCAAATGAAAATATTCGAGATTACATTAGTGATTGTACCATCTGAAAGTATGCTTTTATAAAAATTGATAACAAAATCTCTATATCAGTGCAATTAAATACATTAAAAATACATACATGATTATAGACCGATACTCACTTCAGCGTTTTTTAATAAATGAAATAAACTTCCCTCAGTTTTACATGCGTACAAAATTAAGATAAAATGGGTATAAAATCCTGATTCATGAAATGTATATCCTTTTCTCGAATTTTTGTAGAATTTTTTGTCATCTACTTAATTAATTTATGTCCTTACACAAGCATATTTTGAGTTCAACAATTTCGTATTCAGGAGTTCACTTGTTATAATCAATTTTGTATCTATCTAATAATTCATCACAGTATAACATAGAAACTGTTTTTACTATGCACTGTTCCCCCAAATTATCCTCCTTCTTTACAATGAACTTCTAAGTTCCTTTCGCTTCCTTTAAGTTGACATATGGACTTTATGATTACTGACTAACTCACTATTGATTTTATTTACGCCTTTATCAAGAACAAATCATCTAAACCCGTTTCCGTCACTCCTGTAGCCTTTTTACTCAGTTGTATTGGATTGATTCTTCAACACTGACTACTGCAAAAACCTATCAATTGATGCTGTTACGCACAAGAATTTTCCACTACTCAATTATTTTCTAACTTCTTTTCGCTACTTTAAATACAACTCTGTACTTCTTAATCAGTACTCCAATCATTTAACAGCTCCTCTTGATCTTTTATCACACAACGAATTATTAGAACCCTTCTCTAACTTTCCATTCATAATGATTGAAACTTTTGAACGTGTATTAATAATCCATTACATGTTGACTCATTAACTTGACTGTTTGAGTTATTAGTTTAAAAGTTCAACATGACTTCTTTTAGAATAGTTTATAAACTCTTGAACA
Organism: Choanephora cucurbitarum; assembly: GCA_025331435.1. Classification (NCBI taxonomy): domain Eukaryota; kingdom Fungi; phylum Mucoromycota; class Mucoromycetes; order Mucorales; family Choanephoraceae; genus Choanephora; species Choanephora cucurbitarum. The sequence continues at coordinate 12,902 of JAIWNI010000262.1, forward strand.
TTTCTTAATCAATAAACTTAACTATCATTTAACTACCGTTTAACTATATCTAAACTATTATTTACCTTACTTTACTTTATACTTGGTTGTAGTTTAACATATATCCACCACCTAAATCCTCTTATTGATTATTAGTTCCCTTGATAATTGTTATAGATCATTGTATTCTTTTATTGATCTCTTCTCTACTTTATTCTTTCTATCTTATCTTACTTTACGGTTCGTTACCTAAACAACGTGATGCTCATTACATGTAACCTTGCTGCCTGACTGCTCCGTTATATCTCTTTGATTCTCTTTTACAAGTTACTACAAAAAGTATCCTTTGCCCTGTAACAGTGCGCAATATTGATCCAAGTAAACAAATATATATATGCTTCAAAAATTCGCAATATGATGTGTATACACTGAGAAAAAAAGGACGGAGCAGGATTCGAACCTGCAACCTTATTTGTATAAAGGCAAAGCCTAAACCAACAAGCCAAGAAGACTGAAAAAGTCTTAAAAATTGTTGGCTAAACGTATCGTGAACTGCAAAATAAAAATTTATTTTTCTCGACTTCCAGCAGTCCCAGAGACTCGAAAGTAAGGTCAATCGTCGTCAATTTGTTTCCCGTATCTGTGTGTTTAGTTTCAAGGCATTTGAAATTTTGACTTTTTGCCGGCCAAACTCTTTCACTGATCCGCTAGATAGGGGTAATCCTTTAGGATGTATTAGGCTACAGCTTTTCGTCTGCTTCAGAAATATAGCTCTAGTTTCAACTGGATGAGACTAGAGGCAGAGCTGCAAGGAAAACTTAAGAGTATTTGAAGATGCCTCAGTAATAGATGCGTAGCGTTTTTTTTTGAAGAGGTATGTGAAAAACGCTTTGGGATGGTACGTCAACAGACATTCAGACGAGTGGGCTCAAAAATGAAAAAATATGTCTTCATTGGATTTCGTTTTATCTATACAAATGAGTTTAATAAATGGACAGTCAATTATGAGCAAGAAAAGTCCTGTTACCAGTACAAAAAACAACTCTTGACAGAAGGATGGGAAGTCTATTTAGTACAAAGAGAAAGGACAGAGTTAGTTTTCATTATACTTCAAGTCGCCCTCATGAATATAACTTGCAAGGGAAACGAATGCGGTTAAAGAAAGGAGTCAAAATCATGCCTATATGATAAGACTTTCCTTTTGATTTCAATGAAGATGATAATAGTAGTGGAAGTGACGCATCGGAATGCTAAGTAGCTTGAACAATGTTTAAAAGACAATTTACAGCAGATTTGTTGCGTAACCAAAGTCTTTTTTCAACAATAAAGCTTACCATTGCTGTTCGTTTATTTTAAAAGAAGAAAAAATGGGGAACTGGGTTGAAGCCACCCTATTTATACTTCAAACTGAGCAGTGATGGGAACAAATAGCGAGTTTTAGTTGATTAAGTGATTCGAAATCGACAAAATAGGTAATTGTCTTGAATTTGCATGATTTTACTTAAATATTCTAGGATGGAAATTTTTGGATGATGCGTTAGATGTAAGCAACAAAGGAAATTATATTACCTTTCCATTCAAAAAATAAGTGTGCCTGAATCATTGAGGTACGCGAAAAAAAAGAACCCGGTTTTTTTTTTGCCCTCCCAACTCTACCCTTTATTTTATTTACAGCATTCGTTACAACTAAAAGTTTTCTTTTTCTGGATTACATATATGAAATACGACCGACTCTTCTTCTATCCAACATTTGATAAAACTTGGCGTCAAGCCAGATCAACTTGTACTTGACCAAGCTGGCTGTCGTGAGTATGTCAACAACGTTGCAAACGATCATTTTCTTTCGTTCTTACTCGCCAAAAAGAGTAACGATGGGAACTTTGAAATAGTCGAGTGCATGCTTTTTGGCCACAGCAATAATAGCCAGGAAGTATACCTCGTTATTGTGCTCATGACGCAAGTTAGTGATCACTTCACCTACAAACCAAGAAGGATATTGATTAAAGTAATTCAATCTTGTATCAGAAAATTTCAATTATTCTAATAGCTTGTGGACTATCTTGCCAGCTAGGTTCTATAGCTTCAAAGATGACAAAATTATTTGTTCTTCTTAACTTGGTCTCATACAGTCGATAATATTTTGATCGTATTAATATGCCGTTAAGAAGCATCCGAGCGGCAAACTTGACTACAGTCCCAAGAGGCCGTTCGAAGCCGTAAGATCTACGATAGTAGTTTTTCATTGAACTCAGGATGATAGAGGCAGGAACACGAAAGTGAACTTCATCATTGACAAGGTTTACAGTTTTGGATTTTAACCAGAGCTGAGGTACAGAATTCTCAAGAGGATGATCTATGAACTCGCCTGGTGTTGCTTGTCTTGGTGGAAGAAGTGAATCGCGAATTGATTGCATGTTGAGCTGTTTAAAATAAGTGAGCCAGGTGTGAATATCTGCTTTTCTATGGCTGGGTGAGATTTTGACTTCGAGAAATTCGTATACTTCTTTATGGTGCGTGCAAGAGAACGACAAGAGTAATGGCGGAGGGGGTCC
>JAIWNI010000263.1:0-15093 GCA_025331435.1 Choanephora cucurbitarum
AAAAATATACGTTTACTACTATGTTAAACACCCACTGATGAGTCGATAATATACAGCAGACGTTAGTGATTTCAACTCAAAAACACGATGATTCGAAAGAAGTAACAGCTTCACACCACACAAGCTTTGGAAAGCAGAAAGAAAAGACTTTTTTAACAAATAAAAGAAACAGTTATAAATTCTACAGGTTTAGAGTGATTTGGGTTGACAAGCCGTTGCATGAGGACACATTTGGAGTAATCACCAACACAAAAATTGCTTTCAGTACTGACAAGTACCACAGACCAACTCTTTTGCTTGCGATTGAACAGAATTTCTATACATGTGTTGATTATGAGGTAAGTGAGGTTATTGAGACAGAAATCGGCAAGATTCTCTGTGGAATGAACGACATCACGTATGGAATTACTGGATATGTACTTGGGAACCATTGTTAATGCAATAAAAAGAATGTTATTGCACCAAAACATGATTTGCGTATTTGCTTGTGTTTAGTTGGACGTTTAACGAAGAGAACGAGTGTGTACATGTATGGAGAGGGTGTGCGATAGAGGGATTTGGCTGAAAATAGTTGTCATTGAGTAGTGATATAGTTGAAGGGTTTTGTTGTTACTTTTAGTGATCAAATGTGTTGTAAAAGGACTTATTTGAGTGCGTAAATGTGGATATAGTTCAGTTTTCACTGAATGTAGCTCTATATGCTCTTCACTATTTGGTTATTTTCTGCATCTGGTGTTTTTACTTGAGGTTTCATCTTTAAAAATATATTTTTTGGTTTTTTCAAAATATTTTGTTACATATCATTTTTAAGATATTTTTTTTTCAAAGTACTTTGTTACATGTTATTCTTTCTTTAAAGAGTCGTTACATGTTAAATTCTAAAGTCCATCATTTTTTTCTTCATGACATTTTGAACTCCTCAGCTTGAGAAAAATAAAATGGCAGCAAAATGTCAAGCAGTGATTTTTTCCACTGCTAAAAATTTCAAACTGCGAAAATCCTTCAAGCAGTGAAAATGTACTTGAAATTAGAAATGGTCATTAAACAATGAATATACATCCAAATTTAAATTTTCAAAATGTTTCTGGCACCTGAAAGTATCCTCTACAAATCTATCAAAAAAAAAGCAAACTCACATATAAAATAAAAAAGTTGGCAATTTCATCCGGGAGGGGTAAGCCCTCCCGTATACGTGTCCGGTACGGGAGCGAGCCGTTAGGTGTAGTGGCAGCACGTCAGGAAAAAAATTGGCAGAATCTTGGTAGAATCTGCCAAATTTATCAAGATTCTGCCAATGGATGTCGAGGTCGGAGATTGCCACGAAACTGCAAATGTCAGGCACCGGCGGATTCTGAAAGGATTCTGACACTTTTTTATGCAGATGAAAAATGTCTGTCGCCATTGGAGATCACCTGTCAACTGTCAAAAATTAATAGCAGGATCTGCCGTATTCTGCCATGATTCTGACACTATTTCACTGTCTGTCTCCATGCTATCCTTTACTTTTATTCGTTGTTTTTGTATAGATTTTCGATCTCTCTTGCCTTTTTGGATCATTTGAATTTCATCGGCGCTTTGCTTGATACATCTCATAGGTTCATTGACGTTACATTATTACACAATTATTGAAATACACTTCTTTGCAATTCGACCTTAGTTTAAAAAAGTATGCTTTATTTAGATCACTCCCCCTTCCTTCTTGGGACATCGCCCTTTAGAACACTGATGGTTAAAAATAGCTTAAATGACGCGATTGAATATTGGCTTATTCGTTTATTTTATTGGTTTATTTTATTGGTTTATTTACAAAAAAATACTACTGTATATAATCCAAATGCTACCACGATCTGTTGATCTATTGGTGCAAATTTTTTTGATAATACCAGGATCCCCTTCCGTTACTTACCTTTACTCGCTTCGTCTTCAGCCACTTTTTTGACGCCTGTACTGGAAATGCCAATGGGGGCTTTGTTTTTACGCTTGCGCTTTGAGATCTTGAGCAGGATGCAGTAGAAGCCTCGAAACAGTACAGTTTCGCCTGAATACAGAAAAACCGTCATTTGCAGGGCTTAGCAGGCAGCGAAAGAAAAAAGCCTAGGCACCTATTAGTAAGATAGATAATGATGTTAGAAACAAATGACAAAAAAACCAGTATGACTATTACCTTTGTAATCATTATACATCCATTACAGAACAAGGAAAAAGCCCAAAGACCTCAGCAACTATATAAAAAAGGTGTTAGCGAAAAGAATTTTTTTTTCAAAAGAAGCAACTTACCCTAACACATAATGACAACTCAGTGTGGCAGCAAAGGCGTGTCTACAGGCTACATTACCAGACAGGCAACCCCTATAATATTTAAAAGCGTTATTAAGACTATGATGATGAAAATAAAAAGAAAGTAATAGAACTACCTTAAGACAAGCACCAATAGTAGTGATAGCTTTCAGTTATTGCCTATTTAAAATCAAGTCCAGAGTGTTTGCGTAAGTATAAGTATTTCTATAATACAAATTACTTACCATGAACCAGTAGAAAGCTAAAGGAAAGAGAAAAAGGAAAAAAAAAGTACAAAGCGACGCGAGTAAAATTTTTATTGGTATTTTACTTGCAGTCGATCTATACTCAGCTCACGTACCTTGAATATTTCAAACCAAAATGATCAGACAGCTAAATATAGCACAAGTATATAAATGAAAGATTCTAGTGACAATGCAATAACTCTACCTTACCCTTATTGTTATATACTCTTTCAAAATTACTTGCAATATGTTCAACAGAAACATTCCTGAAGTACAAGCCAGCAGTGCTCCTCGTCGTCAACATCCTGAATACCGTGGAAACTCTCTTACTGCCGACCAACGCAGAATTAGACAGCTTGAGGCAAATCTTGGCAGGGTTGAAGCAGCTCAACAAAAGAGTGACGAGCTTATTAGCCGACTCGTTAAAGAGAATGAAGAGCTTAAGGCCATGTTTGCTAATAGGTCTCAAGATTCTGACCGCTATGGCTTTCCTGGTTCTAATGAAGAATTGGACGGATTCAGAGTAAGTGATGATAAACATAAGTTAAGCATATCTTTACTCACGTATTTCTTACAGAAAACCATCATTGACTGTGAAGAGAACGCACTTGCAGGACAAGGTTGGGATCTGGGAGAGTCTCTTATGAAAGGAAAGACAAACCAGCTGCATGTGAAGGCAATCACCAACTTGTTTCTTGTGCATGAAGACTTACAGAACATTTTGAGAAGACACAGATGGATGGAGTCAAGTATCAAGAAATATGTTCAATCTGTGTTGCATAATCGACTCAAATACCTCAAACAAGCTGACAAGGATGCAAAGAGATCAGATTTTGACAGAGCACGCATCATCAGTCGCAAGAATGCCTGTAATCGCAAGAACAAGGTGAGTTATTATTAACTTCACAATCATGCCCAATTTATTCTGAAGACTTACCACATGTAATTAGGTATTGAAGAAAAGACTCGCCACGTTCATCAAGCATAAGGCCATTTTCACCAGCGATTCGATGACAAATGGTGAAACTCGTGCTGCCTATGGTACTGAAGCAGAATGTAATGCTATTCTTGTCAGCGAAATGATGTCTGATCAAGAAGAAGAGCTTGATGCGGAGAACAAGCCCGTTCCTGTTAGACTGGCGCCTACCTATAGAAGCATCAGAGTAAGTATAAAGTAGCTGCATACACATATGAAAGACGTCTAATACGTTACGATAGTGTGAAACCTTTTTGGATGAGTTGGATGACTTGCGTTACGCTGACAATAGAAAAAGAAATGGCCGCTTCGTTGCTACCTATGTTGGTCATAGAAGATACGTTGAGCGTAGAGGTCTCCAGTCCAAAGTATTTCAGAGCATGCCATCTTGGAGCTTGGATACTGAAAATTTGTAATATATTTTTTTTGCACAATAAAGTTGCTTTTTTTTTATTATATGATGCGTCTTGGGAAATCTGCTGTAACGATAATGTTTGTAAAAGGTGTTTTTTGTAAATGAATGGGTGTGTGAAATTTCTGAACGGGCATGATCGAGTAAGATCCCTTCTTTTCGTTTTCCTCTCTGAATGGTCGCATGAAGTCATCAGTGAGCTTGTCATGTGTTTCTTTACCTTTGCGAGGGCTTTTGAACCACTCGACAAAAGCAAAGTAATGATCCAATTCTTCGTTTGATCCGTATTTTGAAACAAATTGAACTTTGTGTCTAAAGAAGTACTGGACTTCACCTGCTCGTAAATGCTCCTCATAATGATCCATATCAACACCATCCAAGTCGTCTGAATCAGTGTCGTTGCATCTATATGCATTGAATGCTAGCATAGTATCATCTCCACATAGCTTGGACTTGTAGACATAACCCAGTACGCTGATTTGCTTGAATTTTTCAACATAGTTGAGTACACTGACTGGATCTGCGTATTGCCTTTCGTAGTATAACTTCAGGCATTTGAAATCTTCATTACTTAAACGTGTACCGCTTCTTCTGTCCCATGATATTTCGACATATCCGCTTTCGGAGAGACGCTCGAAACCTATGGGGTTGCCGTTGATTTCCGAAAAGTTTATAAGTGTGATAAGTGAAAAAGGTTCGGTGATAACAATAGCAACGCTCTCGAAAGACGAAGCTTTCTTCTCTACATGTTCGATAATATCGTCTGTCTCGATGTCATTAGCCAAGCGAGCCAATTTCTTCATAAAACTTCTAGCTTTGTCATCCATTTTGAAAATAAAAAATTTGCTAATCGGTTTGAATATTAAAAGTGAGAAAAGGAGAAAAAGGATAAAAAGGATAAAAAAGGATTTCAGGCACTTACACCACCATTGAAATTTTTTGGAATACCGACGAATTTGTCGGAGTGCCTTATAACGCCTTTTTTGGACGAGGGGGGTCTGTGGAGTTTCTTTTCGACGGGGGGTGATGGGGGTGATGGGGGGTAGTGGGGGGTAATCGATTGAATTAAAATCTCAGATACAAAAATGGGTTTTAAATAAAAATAGGTTTCAAATAAAATTATTTTATTGGATTAAAAAATGCTAGCTAGCTTGCCTGCTATTAGGTCATGCTTGGCTATTGTTAGGCTGTGGTCACTATTGCTAGGCTCGAAATACTAGGCCCCAGTAATTCAGCCTTTGGAGGACTGTAGGCAAACTCAAGGCTTTCTGGAAACCTCTGCTTTCCTACAGTCCTCCAAAGGCTGAATTACTGGGGCCTAGTATTTCGAGCCTAGCAATAGTGACCACAGCCTAACAATAACCAAGCATGACCTAATAGCAGAAAAGTATGAACAAACTACAAAAACATAGTAAGCGTATACTATGTCAACAAAAAAGCGATTAGTTAAAACGAATAGTCAACTACAATTTGCACTTACCTTCAAAGCGTTATCCATATAATAACGTTAGCAGCTTGCTATAGTAAAAAAGAGATTAATTAGTGTTATACGTCTTTGAAAAGAAACCATTGTGATGACTTACTGTATCATAAAAAAACGTTTGAGGCATCCTTCTAAATAATTGTGATTAATAGAAAGCAAGAGAATAGTTCTTTTGTACGTTACTTGTATCTCAAAAGTAGCCAGAGGCTATATATACATTAGTGCACACAGCATTGTTGTGATGGGATTCCACTACATAAAAAAAAAAGGTTTACAAGAAAAATAAAATTAAATATTTTCTAAGTCTTGAAACTCATAAAATGTTAGTCACTTGAGCCAAAAAGGCAATATGATATGCATTTCATCGTTGTCAAATTTAATTTACCCCTTCTTTCCCATTTATTTCAATTGTTCTAATAAGAAAATAAAAATGCAAAACGCTCAAACACAAAGACAACGCAGAATAGAATCCGATATGGAAGGCACTAGTGTCTTCAGTATGTTCAACGAGTGCACTGATTGCCCTTTCTGTTCCAAGCAACTGCTTTTGAAAAAGAGCTTGATCAGACATTTGCGGGGCGTCCATCAGATTGAACAGCAATTAGCTAACGGAATTGCCAACGGAACTCATGGTGTGGTTTTGAGAAGAGAAGAAAGACAAGAAAGGGAAGAAAGACAGGAAAGAGAAGAAAATGAAGATGAAGATGAGGACGAAGACGAAGACGAAGAGACTGAAGATGATGTGAGTGAAGATGAATACATTGGAGCCGCAAGTGACAGTGACGAAGAAGAACAAGTTGATCTGGGTGTTCAAGCTGAGTTAGATCGCTTGGCAAATGAGCGTATTCAAGAAGCTCAAGGCAGCGATGAAACAGAATGGAATCGCTTTACTGATCGATTGTATCCTTTCAGCAACATTGAAAGCATGATCATGCATGTTTTCATGAATGGCGACAATGATATGATTTCAGAAAGAATGATGAAAAAAATCCTCTTCCTGTTGAAGCTCGTGTTGGTAATTGCTGAAAAAGCATTCAGAGAGAATAGAAGAGTTCGCCTTCCAAGTCTCAACGAACTGATGCGATACCAGGAGAACAAACGTAGCAAAATTCCTGTATTTCCTTCGAAGAAGTTGGAAGTGAAGATCAAAGAAGACAAAAAAGTTGATGTATTCATTAACTTGCCTTCAGATCATCTTCAGCTGTTGGCAGCAAATCCAAAGAAAGCAACAGCTATCTTCTCTGTTCCTGATCATACCCCTAATCAGTCTGCCTGTTTGCAACAAGGAGACAAATGGAGGAAGAACAAGTTTTTCCAACAGCCAATGTGGACCGTCAACGGTGTAGATGTCTGGTCTGGGGATGTGGTTTTGGTCGCTGATGACCAACAAGACATGCATTACTTCCTTGTTGACTCCTTTTTTAAAATGCAAGGGGAAATGTATGCACTTGCACACCATATGTTCTTTTCCGAAAACATCAATTTAGTAGAGATCATGGAAGCATCTACTAAACTTCCAGTTTCTCAGTTGAGATCTATTGTTTCAGTTGACCGTGGTATGCCTGCAGCAGGTTGCAATTCTGAATTTGCAAAGACTGAATTGACAGGCAGTCTTAAACAATTGTTTACAGCATCTCATCGCCTGAAGATACCAGTTGAAGGTTACCAAAACAAATTCTACAAGGTCAAGGTTTGCCCAATCATCCTTTTTACTGACGATACTAGTGGTAACAGAAGTAAGCAGTTCAACGCATACGAAAGTTGGTCAATGCGTTGCGCTTCGTTATCGTTCCAGGAGCGCTCATCAATTGAGAATATCCACTTCGTTGGTGCATTACAAAAGAAGGATGGTGCTAGTGGAGTTTCTATGATTCCAGCACTGGTGCAGGATTTGTCGATACTAGAAAGAGGCGTGATCATGTATTCTGCTTTGGACGGGGAAAAAATTCTGGTGACAGCGCCACTTCTGTGGATTGAAGCTGATTCGCCATGCCACTCAGAACTGTGCGGTCTGCTGGGCTTAACTACATTGTATCCCTGCCGCAAATGCTACATTCTTCTTCGCAGAGGTCAAAACGCCCTTTTGGATGCTCAACATTACTTGACCGACCACACTCCACGCACAAAAGACCATTATTTGATAGCCGCATCATCTGCCGATAGAGCGTCTTTAATTAGCAATGCTCCTGAAGAAGGCAAAACGTCATCAGCGAAAGATTTGTCTTTCAAAAACCGAGGTACTGATGACTTGCTGAGACTTGAAGCATATGATCCTCAGCAAGATACGCCTACTGAAATACTGCACACCGTTTTGCTAGGTGTTGCCAAATACTTGGTCAACGATCTTGTTAAGATAGTTTTGACAAAACAACAACTGGTGCAAGTGAATAACCGTGTCAAAGAGTACCGTGATGCCACTGGCTTTTCTCGTTTATTTAGCAGAGAGCTTAGTCATTGTGGGTCTTTCCTTGGTAGAGACTATAAAACTTTAGTGCAGATCTTGCCAACCATCTTGACGACCCATTTTCCACAAGCAGAAGACCATCTTGCAAGAATCATTCCTTGTTTCAGCAAGCTTGGTAAACTCTGTTCTTTGCTTTTCATGCGTGAAATCTTAGAAGGGTTTGATTGGTATGTCGACGTCGTTGACTATGTATCAAAGGACTTAGTCAACAGCTTGTACTCGTATGATTCGACATGTGCCTTGGAAAAACACACCAAGTATGTCCTCAAGCCAAAAGTACATTTCTTGACTCATCTTTCCAAGGATATTCGCCGATTTGGTACTGCTTTGAATTTTGAAACCGAAAAAGGCGAACAATTCAACAAACACATCCGAGAGCATATACTGCATACAAACAAACTGAATGTTTCGAAGCAGATTGCAGTTAAGTTTGGAAAGCAGTCAATGATGCGACATGTGATTGATGGTGGAAGCTGGATAACGAATGACGGCTTAAGAGTAGAAACTGGAAGCAGGATACTCGAGTTTGTCGGCGAACAAGGTGGTGATTTTTATCATAACCTTTTTGGAGGAACGAGAGAGCTTGCTGATAACAATGGCAATGCTTACCAACTGCCAACATTGAAGAACGGCATGTTCGCAGCCTTCACTTTAAAGCATGACCAAAGCAAGAAGTATGTTGGGGAATACAGAGACGGATCTGTTACTTGCTGGCAAGTACAGGCAGCAACCCCTCTGGATCAACAACAAAATGTTCTCCGTGCTTTTGCTACTGACCAAACAATAGATGCAAACCTAATGCAAGTTGATTGTATTTTGGATATGCACTTGCATTTTTTCAACGGCGAAAGACTTATCAATCTTAGTAAGTTTGGAAGTTACTGGCATTTCAAATATAATTGGAATTTCCCAAACATCTAAGCAACAGTCTCTATGCCCTCTCTATGCCCTTTATGTTCTATGCCCTCTCTCTCCATGCCCTTTATGTTCTATGTCTTCTTTGCTCTTATGCTCTTATGCTCTTATACTCTTATACTCTTATGCTATTCTCAAATAAATAATATTAAATTTTCGCTAAGTCCTCTATAATTCCGATTAAGTGACAGATGCTTAACTGATTGGATAATTCTTGTGCTCATCGGCAGCTGAATGGTTTTAGGGGGACCACCCCAACATTTCCACCAATGATATATTAAGGATCCATAAGTTTCCTTTTTTGCTATCTAATTTCGATGGTGGTGTATATAGAAGCTGTGGTGAATAAATTTTATCTCCGTCTTTTGAAAACTATTTTTTTCTTTCTTCTTAGCTACACAACTTCTATTAAACGAAACCTCTTCAGACAGACATATACTGCAGTATCAGTTTCAGATCCTATCTAACAAATTAACAGTAACCAATACAGCACGATGCAAATCACTTTTAACATCATTAAGAATAAAGAACTACGCGTTTGCCAAATTAAATTTTTTAACGATTCGGGTTTATTACAACAAAATGTTTAGGAGACATATGGATACAGAGAAGGAAACAAGAGAGAAATTGGAGGGGAGAGAAAGCAGAAAAGCAAGAGAACAAGAGAACAAGAGAACAAGAGAACAAGAGAACAGCGAACAGCAAACAGCGAACAAAGACAAAAAACGGTGGGGTTAGGAGCTGTAGTAGTGAGCAACAGAATCGATGTCGTATGCAAAGATATTTGATTGCATCTGACGCATGTATGTCTTCTCTATTCCTTGTTTATGATTCGTATTGATCTGCTTGACATATAGGTTGTTTCGCTCGAAGTTAAATCCCCAGAAACAAGAAATTGAGCGAAACTTATAGATAGAGTCACGGAGATGCAGCATAAAGTGAAAGTTTGGAACAACTGCTTGTGTCTTGTAATGAGTTTGGAATTCTTTAGCAAAGGTGAGTAAATGCTGATGCGCCACTTTAACATCACTAATCTTGATCCCATGACCATCCAGAAGACGTAAGGCTGTTATCAAATGCTTAATTGTCTTGTACTCTTCTTCAGTTCTAGCTATTGGACGTAGAATATTCATTGCCATGGTAGACATAAATTCCTTGAGCTCAACTGCCTCAACATTAGCGAATCCCTCATTCGTTATCTTGCTTGCTAATGGTTTGCCAGATGCTTGGTGATTGTAAATCAGGTGTTTTTGCATTTCTGCTTGAATTGTTTGTTATCCTTTTTCTGGCACAAAGTAAGTGAGTGCCCTTTTCACCATATCAAGATACAAGGCATGCATCGGTTCAATTGCGATCAAATCGTATGAAAAGTATGGCAGCTTGAAAAGAATTGAATAGCGAACACCTGATTTTTGCTCTAGTTCTTCTCTTGCTTTCTTAGTAATAGCATTTTTCCAAGCGCGAGAACTGTTTCTTGTTTCTTCCTTCGTACGTCTTTCCCAGTGGTCACAGTCCCAATTACAATAGTTAAGGCGGTTACCAAGTCCAGGAATCGACTCAAAGGTGGTATTGCAAAGATGACAACCGTTGCTACTATTATACGACATGCTGCTGACTAACTTTTTGGTTGCTGGCAGATCTGAGCTAAGAGCACCAAGACAGGCTTTGACTGTATTGACCTGGACAGATCCATCACGCATCATCATTTTCATTTCGACACCTTTCATCAATACCAGAAGATCTTTGACTAAAGGTTCTAAGTAATGATTCATAGCGGTGGTTTGAGGCTCTTGAGGTCCAGGAATCACACCGACAAAGAGCATGTTTTCTTTTTGGTCGCGGCCATCTGCTTTCCCCAGGTTTTGGATGGTCAGGTAGATACAACCGACACTGTAGGTAGTCTTGTAAGGACCGAACCAGTCAACATTCAGTGTTAGAAGCAGATTGTAATCTGACTCGGCAGTGAAAGCGGTAGTATCGTTTGGGGAGGTCTTGAAGGTGTTGAAGTTAGTTGCATCATAGAAGTCTCGCAAGTAACCTTCAGCAGTTGCTCGGTTTTTCCATGCCTTGACTCTTTCGGCGAAGCCTTGTCTCAAAAAGAACTTTTTCAAGAGGGTAACCAATGAGCAGTAAGGGTATTCTTTAATTGGAACAAGCTTACGAGAACTAGAGTAATTCTTGTACTCATAAACCTGGCCTTCACAATAGGAAGTCTTTCTCTGTGGAATGTATGCGGCATTGGTGAGATCGGCAAAGCAAGTGATGTCTTCTTCTGAAGGGTTTTCTTTCACCAAAGACAACTTGTGACATTTGGAGCACACAGCATAGTACTTGATGCCCTCATGACTATAGGTGGTGAGGTTGCTATGCTTAAGGAAGGTTGCCATACTTTTAGGAAAGCGATAGTCATCACTGTTTAGTTCAAGTACATGGTTAAGACACTCCATAATCATCTCGGTGTTGTGGCGCTCGATGTTTCGGTTGTTAAGAAGAGTGACCATCATTGAAAGAATCTTGGCAGAGGGAGAACTAGGGACTACTTTAGCTAAGTAATAGAATACAAGAGTTAGTTTAAGTGATCTGACTGAATACGTTTGATATAATAATACTTACAAGTAGAAGCCAACTTTTGCAAATCGGCACTCTCAGACAAATCTACATAACTTTCATTGTCAACAAGTGTTCCGGCGGAAAGTTGATTATCACAGTTACATTCGGCATCCACGACATCAGCAGCATCAGCGTCAATCAAAACAGCTTCTTGTTCATCGACAATAGAAAATTCTTCTTGGTTAGTGGAGGTGACAGCAATTGTTAAATTTAATGAATGCAAGCGTTAGTGAGATTGAAGCGTAATAGGTATCAACAATCAAAGAATGTACCTGTGTTGGATTCAGCTTGGCTTCCGCAAATTACACGGGTTTTCTTGATGGCCTTCTTTGCTTCTGAAATCAAATGTATGTCGTTAGTAATCAAGTAAGTACAAATAGAGTAAAAGGATGTTTACCATCAGTTTGAATCCATTCTTGGTAATTCAGGCCTCTGAATCGCTTGCATTGCTTGTGGTAACGGATGGTAGCATTGCTGACCTACTTGCGCTTGGTGGAGACAGCACATTCGTCGCAGTGACATTCGAAGAGCTTAGTAGAAGAAGTAGAGGACATAGTAAGGTTATGGAGATAATAAAATCGATATGATGGAAAAAAAACTTGCTTGATTTCCAATGCCTTTTACATGACATTGTCTTTTTTATTTTATTCATGCAAGAAGTAAAATACGAGGATTTCATTTGTTCTGTTCAATGAGACGAATCAGAGGAGTCCGATGTCAAGAGAAATGTAAATATAGAATAGGTCTTTCAAATTAGAGCTTCTGGACTTGTTCCTTGGTACTTTCCAAAGATGGATACCAAAAAGGAAATACTTTTTTAACTTTTTAAAAATAACACGCTTTTATTGGTGGTTTGACTTTTATTACAATGCACTTTACGATCGCGTTGCTATTTTTACTTTCTTGAAAGTATGTCTGTAGTGCAATCAGCCTAATAAAGTAGGATATTTTCATTACCCGTCGTGAGATTGTATTTTTTTTCTTTCAGTCAAAGACTGCCAGCGGTTTAACACCTATAATCTGCACATTTTACAGCTTTTTGTATTATTTTCCCTTTTGATACAATTCAGTGTGCGTTTGAAAAATTTTCCTTTTTATTTTTTTTTCGAAATATTATACTTTACAAGCAATACATTCAGCCATGTCACCTTGTCATCTACAACTGCTTTAAGCTACACTGCACACCCTTTATTTTTATAATACTTTGGAATAAACTGCTTCATATTCTGGCTCAATCACCTTCTTTTTTTATTCAGTGCATTTGAATTTTTTTAAACTTGCTTTTAGGTCAACGATGTAGCAAAGGGTGAGCTTTTTTTAGTAATTTCGTTTGCTTACACCACTTGTGCGTTTATTTTCTCAAGTAATCTACTTCACGGCTTCAACAAGAACACTAGTCATTCGTCTTTCAAACACATCTGACAGTTATTTTTTCTTTACACAAAATTTTGAGTTTTAACTTTTTTTTTGAAAAAATTAAATCACTTTCAGTTCGCTATAACGATTAGAAGCTTAATTGAATATGTTTATGTTTGCTTTACAGTGATTTTGAGGTAAAAGTAAAATATAATACTGCTTTTATAAGATACACAGTTACTAATATGATCAAGGTTCATTTACAAGTAGCTTTAATTATTATTTTCTTCTTATTTGGAGATTTGCCTCATATGCAAGCTCTTAATGCCAATTCATCTTCATTGATGGAAGGTCAATATGTTGCATGTTGACATCCAGCAATAAGGGAGTGCATGTAGCCTTTTTCTAAAGCACTCGGCACACTCAATTTCTTAGGTACACCCCAACTTGTATGCTCAGCGGGTTTCGAAAGTACTTGCGATTTTTTTTGAAAGATTTTCCTAGCTTACAAAATTACAATGTAAAATGATATTGCATAGAACAATGAATTTTTATCGTACAAATGTCGGTTTTTTAAAGAAATGTATTATTGATATATACAAGAAGCTTTATGCAAAGTCTGAGATCATTTAGAGCAAAATTGAGCAAGTTGAAAATTCACTGCTAAAACTGGTCTGGAGATTACCAAGATTCTGCCAAAATTTATTGGCAATCTCCACCCTCCAACTGCAATTTCTTGACGTGCACACGTCAAAAAAATTTTTGGCAGGATCCTGTCAGAATCTGGGGGTATCTGACATGTGTCTGACAGTGTGAAAATATGTACAACTTTGCGATATAAAATGACAATGTCAGACCTCCGCCCCCATCTGACATTGTTCTGACATTTTTATGCAGACGATAATTGTCAAATTCAGGGGGATCTTACCTGTCAATTGACATGAAAAAAGGCTGTCAGAATCTGGGGGTTCCTGACAAGTATATGACACTTCTTTACTGTCAGTATCTATGCCTTTCTTTAATAGTATTCGTTGAATTTCCTCGATTTTCTTCATTTCTTTTGCTTTTTTAGACTTTTTGTGTTTCCTTCGGTCTTTCGCTGATACATCTCATAGGGTAATTAGCGTTACATTATTACACAGTTATTGAAATACACTTCTTTACAATTCGTCCTTTGTTTAAAGATGTATGCTTTATTTGGATCTTTTCCCTTTCCTTCTTGGGACATCGCCCTTTAGAACATGAATGGTTAAAAATAGCTTAAATGACGCGATTAAATATTGGGTTATTCGTTTATATTATTGGTTTATTTCAATAAAAAATTACTATATATAATCCATATGCTACCACGATCTATTGATTCATTGGCGCAATACGTTGCTAGATATTACCAGGATCCCCCTCCCTTCCTTACCTTGTTCGCCGCGCCTTCAGCCACACGATCAAAGCCTGTCTTGAGGGTGCCAAATAAGGCGTTCTTGCTATTGCGTTCACCA
Organism: Choanephora cucurbitarum; assembly: GCA_025331435.1. Taxonomy (NCBI): domain Eukaryota; kingdom Fungi; phylum Mucoromycota; class Mucoromycetes; order Mucorales; family Choanephoraceae; genus Choanephora; species Choanephora cucurbitarum. The sequence continues at coordinate 14,235 of JAIWNI010000263.1, forward strand.
TCGTCATCAGAGGCATGGTTTGAAAGAGAGCACCTGTGAGGAGATTCCTGCTTGTCCCTGTAGAATAAGCGCTTTCAGTCATTAGAAGTCTTCTAGTTTGCACTCGCAAAGAGCCAAATAAAGGAAGCCAGAGACGCCTATTAATAAAAAAAGAAAGATTAGTAACTTGTACTTATTATGAATGAGCTAAAAAGACATTGCCTTCATGAATACGCGAGCTACGGGCTATGTTTGTAAGGAACTAACATAGTATTTGCGTCTCTAAAAAGCATTGTTAGCATCAAAATACAAAGCTATTTAATAGACTTACTTACCCAAGATCATAAGAGGCCTTTCACATAGCAGTAGAGGCAAAGAGTCAGCCCAAACCATAGATTAGATGACGCCCAAAATAAGAATAAATTAATAAGGTCATTTTAATCAAAGTGCAAATTACTTACCTTTCACCTAAACACCAATGATAGCAGAAGCATTCAGTTATTTTCTATTTAAAAGAAACTCCACAGCATTTTCTTTAGTTAAAGGGCCTCTTTTATATAAAGTACAGTCAGACGAGGAAAAAAATTAGTAATTAATTGTCCGACATGGTTGTTTTAGATGAAGAAATGGATAGTACCTTTGATCATTCTATCTTTTTCATAATAAATACCCCTTTCTATGAGCAGGTTTTCTTGAATGTATAACGAAGGGATATTTTACGCAAAAAAGCGAGAAAAAAAGGTTAAAAATCGATGTTTAAAACAATTAATATTTTATTGAGCCACCTTTGGCATCAAGAAGCATTTGCATGCGCTTAGGCATACTTTCGACAAGTTTATCAATATAGCTTGTTTCTATCTTGATTCAGACGAATTCCAAG
>JAIWNI010000264.1:0-15005 GCA_025331435.1 Choanephora cucurbitarum
GGAGAGGCAACCATGAAGCGGCGACTTGGTGATAGATTTCCGGAGTCATTGAGGCCACGAACCGTTCCACGATACCACGGTCTTCTAAAGATAAACCCGCCTGTTCGCACTTGTTAATGAAGCGAGTGGTATAATCCGCAATTGTTTCTTGCATGTTCATTTCCATGATTAAAGCTTCGGTTGTTGCGTTCACGGTGGCTCTTGTCGACTTGAACTTCAGTTTGAAGCCGTCCTTAGCTTCTTCCCAGCAAGTGGCAGTGTTTATGGTATCGCGAATCCATCTTGCGTGTTTGTCGTCTACGACCAAGGGTAGGATGTGTCGCCAGTGCTTGACCAAAGAGATGTTAGAGCTCATATTGACCAGTTTTTCCAAGTCCCAGAGATAGTTGTCTACTGATTGATAGGCATGTTCGTTGGGTAGGGTTTGCGAGACCAAGATTCCAATTGAAAGTGGGGGTAAGTCCTTGTAATTCAAACGCAGGAAAGAGTCGGAAGTGTCGCGAGGTCCACCTCACTCTTCATAGGGTTAGCTTGAGTAGCTGGAGCTTGTACCGTATAAAGAGTTTGGTTAAAAGTACGCAACTGGGCATTTGTTTCATACATTAACTTTTGATACTTAGCTAATTCACTGTTATTCTCTTGAGGAGAGCTTCGTTGAACTTGATTGCATATTCTAAGGCTAACTTGTTTAGCTTGGTGATTACTATCTTGATTTCCGTAATGCCTTGTTGGTAGTATTTCCTTCATCATCTTGTTCGAGTTCACCTAACCAGATATCCTCCATTAGTTCCTCAGGACTCATAGCTCCAGTGTTGTAATCAATGGGTTTTCTTGAGTAGTAGTTTCACCAGGGTTCATCATCTCTTCACGAGGGTCCGAAGTAGCAGGTACAGTGTGGTTGGTTGCAAGAGGAGTAGTAGACATGTTGGGTAGGTACAGAGATAAAAAGAAAATTCAAAGTAAAAAATGTGGAGATTGGGTAATATTCAAGAATAAAAAGACAAGTGAGTACTTTGATAATCCTTTTATTCTGATAAAGAGAGATAAGTTTTCTATCTAATGAATTTACAACGACTATTTATACAAAATGATATGAGATTGGTTTATCCGGTTATTTAAGCTGAGAGTAGAAATGATTGTTGATGAGCAAGCTTTAAAGACTTGCTCTTGTTATAATAAGGGTTATTGTTATTGATGTATGACTAGTTTGGAAATGATCTAAGGGATTGATTGGCTCAATCCTGAAGTTGATCTCAGCTGTCATTTATATTTATGATGTGCAATTTATCTGATTGATACTCAGTCTGAGTCTGAGTAGTTACATCTTGCATTTCAGGGTGAATCCCTTAGTCATTACTTAACTAGGTAATGATTCCAATTCAGATACATGAAGTTCTTTTTATAGAATACTTCTTTGTCTACAATGATCTTTTAATGAACATCTTTTATAAATCAATTATGGTGTAATCACCACATTCTCCCCCTCCAATGTCAATCACAATCGGGATTGTCATGATCTCTATTTTGTAGTAGGATCTTAATGTCTAAAGCGTTTGCTTTGGCGAGTTTTTTGTGGTGTAGTGTTTATGCGCTTTTCTCCAGATTTTGTTGGGCTGGCGTCTGTGCGCTTGGTCTGTGCCTGTTTTTCTATTTCTTTAAGCTTTTTGACCTTTGCCCAATATTGGGGAATAACTACTTCTGGATTTGTAAATGATGATGCAGGTTCCCATGTATTAGCTCTATCACCATAGCCAGCCCATCTAACAAGATATTCTCGATTGGATGCTGGCCCTCTATGATCTCTAATTTCTTCAATTTCATACGTTTCATCTTCAATTAGAGTTTCATCAATAGCAACTACTTTAAGTTCTGATGGGGTATAATCTCTGTGTAAGAGTTCGCCTTGTTCATCTTTGAGAACGTAGTTGTTGGCTGCTGTCTTTCGTACCACTATGTAAGGTCCTTGGTAGATAGGAGCTAACTTGTGTGCTCTATGGGGCTGTTGTATCTTACACATGACAGCAGTACCATTTTCGATATGAACCAAGTTATTTTTGTTATCAAAGTTCTTTGCTTGCATTTCCGTAATTTTCTTTGTACGTACTTGAATTGCTGGTAAGACAATATTTGCCATTTTCTCAATTCTTTCTTCGAGCTCTTCGTGAGATAGAACTCTATAATTGCCATCACTGTCTTTTTCAGTGTAGTCCTTGAAGTCATTTAATCTTCTTGCAAACATTAATGAGAATGCTGAAGATAAGGTGCGTTCTCGTATCTTATAGTTGATACTAAGTTGTACAACAGGTAAATATTCTGCCCATGCTTCATATTCATAATTGACATATTTTCGCAGGACTTGTAACACAGTTTTTACTGAGTTTTCTACAGCGCCTCTTGATCTGGCATGATAGGGTATAGAGTATCTTCTATCGATACCTAATGCGCTACTAATATGGTTCATCACCGAGTTTCGGAATTCTCTTCCGTTGTCACTACTCAGTGTTTTCATGAGACCAAAGTCACCCATAATTTTAACGAGTTCGTTGGCTATAGTACTTGACATCTTATTTTTCACAGGTCTGATGATGACATATTTTGTACATATATCTACACAGATTAAAATTGCTGTGTATTGTTCTACTCCGGAAGGAGTGAAAGGACCGATCATATCAATTGTCCAATGGTCACCAGGCATCATTGCTAGAATTGGCTTTAACGGGTTATATCCTGTTTTGGCAATGTTGTATTTTTGACAAGGTGGACATTTCTTTACAATGTCTTTTGCTTCGTCTACCAACTTGGGCCAATGGTATCCCTTAGAGTGAATTTCTTTTACCATACTTTCGCTTCCGAAATGACCAAAGTTGTGTACATCTTTGAGGATCTTTTTCCTTTCATCCATTGGTGGAGTCATGTAATCAATTTCTATGGCAGTTGTCACATACACATTTTTGTTTTCGTAGGTTTCTGTATTTTCTACTTTTTGAGGGTATGTTTGTTTAAACTGTTCTAATTGATCTAATCTCTTTTGTGCCATTGCTTTATGCAAGTTTCGCACATTTCCCATAAACAGTTTCTGTCTATTTTCGGGTAATCGTGACTGTTGGACTAAAGACTTTTTGATCAAATCTTTTTCGTCTCTTTTTTCTTTGTTCTTTTTTCTGCGTTCTTCTTTGACACGCTCTTTTTCAATCTTGGTCAAAAAGTCATCCTCCCCCTCCAGTCTGAAAGACGGTTCGTAGAGTCGGCTTAAGCAATCCGGTAGAACATTTAAGATTCCAGGAATATGGATACACTGATATTGGTACGCGAGTAAAGTTTCCAGCCAAGTGTACATGAGAGGTGACAATACTTTTTGCGTATGTAACGATGTCAGTGCTTGATGATCCGTAAAGATAATGAACTCGCGCCCGTAGAGGAACTGATGGAACTTCTTTATGCCAAAAATAATCGCCAGTAATTCTCGCTTACTTGTATTGTATGAACGTTCAGATTGAGAGAGACTTCGTGAGACAAAACCAATATGTTTGATTCTTTGATATTCATCACGTTGGGTCAAAACAGCAGCAATACCATATTTGGAAGCATCTGTGTGTAAATAGAATGGCTTAGATGTATCGGCATGATGAAGAATGTTATTGGATTGAAGCACCTTTTTTAACAGTTCGAAACTGCGAGTTTGAGCGGGACCCCATTTACCAGCTACATCCTTTTCGTTTCTTAATGCATCGATTGGAGCACTTATTTGCGACACCATTGGGATGTAATCGCGGAAGTAGTTTATGGTACCCATGAGTGACATGACCTGTTTATTATTTTCAGGGTATTTTCCACTCGTCAATGTTTGTGAGTTTGTGTTGATCGACTCTTGTGACAGTTGCAGATACGAAAAAGCCTAACAAGTATACCTCTTTCATAAAGAAGAAGCATTTCTCAGGATTAAGGATAAGGTTCATCTCTGTCAATCTGTTTATTATGCTGTTTACATGTCCGATATGTTCCTCGACACTTTTACTAGCAATTACAAGATCATCTAAGAAGGCATGAACGTAAGGCATTCCTCGAATAATGTTTGTCATTACTCTCGCGAAGTTTCCTGGCATGTTACGTAGACCGAATGGTGCGCCCACAAATATGTATTGTTGCATGTTGTGTGTAAATGCAGTTTTTTCCTGATCTTCTGGATGGATCATAAACTGATTGTATGCCCCTTTTAGATCAAGAGTGCTAAATATGACACAGCCAGCGAGACTTTCAAATATATCTTTTACTAATGGGAGTTGGAAGCCATCGTTGGGTAAATATCTGTTGAGTTGTCTTACATCGAGACATGGTCTTTGCTTGGTTTTATTTCCATCAGCATCTTTCTTTCCAGCCAATGTTAATGGATTGTTAAATCGTGTGTTAATTGGGGCTTCCTTAATTACTCCATTATCCAGCCATTTTTGTATCTCTTGATCGAGTAATGGTCTTAGTTTATATGGGATAGGGTATTGACGTAGTTTGAATTACAACATCCTCTTTCATTGGCAATCTGATTACCGCTTCAGGCAAGTTACAGAACGAGTTCTTTGGGATCAAAGCATTTTGATTCAATGCGTTTTGTATTTGATTCATATAGCTCTTTTGTTCTTTTTCATTGCCGTATGGACATTTATTAGGTACTACATCATCTTTTTGGATGTTTATATTCATTGCTTTGTTTCTAATATGATTTGGGATCCAATCGTATTGTACGCCGAATAATCCAACATTGAGTTTGGTTAATATATCGGTTCCAAGTAAAATATCATAAGTCATGTTTTCATTAAATTGCATGACTTCAAATGAGAATTGAAGATTAATATCTCCATATGTTATATTCAGAGGAATAGTTTGTCCAATGCGCTTTTTACGATTGTCTGATCCAGCAAAGTTTAAGAATCCATTAATTGGTTTTATAAATTTTTTATGTAATTCAGGATATTTATTATTTAATGTGGGAACAAGTTTTAAGAATGTTGCTTTATTTATCAGTGTTATTTCACTGCCTGTGTCTATATGGGCCCAAAGTTCTTGTTCCTCGATAAGTATCGGAGTATCCTTTTTAAAATTGTTTTCAGTGTGATCTTTTCTATGATTTATGTCAAGTGACTTACATGCTTCTACGTCTCCGAGATACTCGTTCATATCATCGTCTTCGTCAGTAGGCTCATTGTCATACTGCTTATTATCATAAATTTTATCATCAGTTACTATTGTGACGGTTTCCCTTTCTTTTGGTAAACTTACTCGTCTCATGGGCTCGCTGCTCGTATTGCTACAAGCTCTAATGACATTCACTTGCTTATTTTGCAGGCGATTGTTTATACACCTCACTCTGGAAGTACTCTTGACATTTATGGCCTTTGAACCATTCTTGATGGCAATAATCACATAGGTTAGCTTGGCGAGGTGCCCAACGGGAAAGTAGCAGTACCAGATTGACTAGTCACAGGAGCAGCGGAGCGAGGTTGGTTCTTGTTACCATAGAATAAATTGGTAGGCTTTTTTTTTTTTCACAGTCTACTGTACTATGCGTCCAGTTTTTGCCATGATATCTGCACTCAAAAGCCTGTCTTTTAACCTGTTCATTGGTAGGAGGTCTTGTCACCCGGCTGTTCACACCACCAGTACTTGTACTTCTATCGTCCAATCCCGCTTGGGCGCGTCCACGTTTCATTCCCATACGACCCGATTTGTAGAAGTTATAGTAGTCGTCAACCACGTCTCCCAAGAGTTCTCTTGCTACATTGGCGGCTTCGTTGACGTTCCATACTGCGGGGTCTTGACTCTTTCGGAGAGGCAACCATGAAGCGGCGACTTGGTGATAGATTTCCGGAGTCATTGAGGCCACGAACCGTTCCACGATACCACGGTCTTCTAAAGATAAACCCGCCTGTTCGCACTTGTTAATGAAGCGAGTGGTATAATCCGCAATTGTTTCTTGCATGTTCATTTCCATGATTAAAGCTTCGGTTGTTGCGTTCACGGTGGCTCTTGTCGACTTGAACTTCAGTTTGAAGCCGTCCTTAGCTTCTTCCCAGCAAGTGGCAGTGTTTATGGTATCGCGAATCCATCTTGCGTGTTTGTCGTCTACGACCAAGGGTAGGATGTGTCGCCAGTGCTTGACCAAAGAGATGTTAGAGCTCATATTGACCAGTTTTTCCAAGTCCCAGAGATAGTTGTCTACTGATTGATAGGCATGTTCGTTGGGGTAGGGTTTGCGAGACCAAGATTCCAATTGAAAGTGGGGTAAGTCCTTGTAATTCAAACGCAGGAAAGGAGTCGGAAGTGTCGAGGTCCACCTCACTCTTCATAGGGTTAGCTTGAGTAGCTGGAGCTTGTACCCGTATAAAGAGTTTGGTTAAAAGTACGCAACTGGGCATTTGTTTCATACATTAACTTTTGATACTTAGCTAATTCACTGTTATTCTTCTTGAGGAGAGCTTCGTTGAACTTGATTGCATATTCTAAGGCTAACTTGTTTAGCTTGGTGATTACTATCTTGATTTCCGTAATGGCCTTGTTGGTAGTATTTCCTTCATCATCTTGTTCGAGTTCACCTAACCAGATATCCTCCATTAGTTCCTCAGGACTCATAGCTCCAGTGTTTGTAATCAATGGGTTTTCTTGAGTAGTAGTTTCACCAGGGTTCATCATCTCTTCACGAGGGTCCGAAGTAGCAGGTACAGTGTGGTTGGTTGCAAGAGGAGTAGTAGACATGTTGGGTAGGTACAGAGATAAAAAGAAAATTCAAAGTAAAAAATGTAGGAGATTGGGTAATATTCAAGAATAAAAAGACAAGTGAGTACTTTGATAATCCTTTTATTCTGATAAAGAGAGATAAGTTTTCTATCTAATGAATTTACAACGACTATTTATACAAAATGATATGAGATTGGTTTATCCGGTTATTTAAGCTGAGAGTAGAAATGATTGTTGATGAGCAAGCTTTAAAGACTTGCTCTTGTTATAATAAGGGTTATTGTTATTGATGTATGACTAGTTTGGAAATGATCTAAGGGATTGATTGACTCAATCCTGAAGTTGATCTCAGCTGTCATTTATATTTATGATGTGCAATTTATCTGATTGATACTCAGTCTGAGTCTGAGTAGTTACATCTTGCATTTCAGGGTGAATCCCTTAGTCATTACTTAACTAGGTAATGATTCCAATTCAGATACATGAAGTTCTTTTTTATAGAATACTTCTTTGTCTACAATGATCTTTTAATAAACATCTTTTATAAATCAATTATGGTGTAATCACCACATTCTCCCCCTCCAATGTCAATCACAATCGGGATTGTCATGATCTCTATTTTGTAGTAGGATCTTAATGTCTAAAGCGTTTGCTTTGGCGAGTTTTTTGTGGTGTAGTGTTTATGCGCTTTTCTCCAGCTTTTGTTGGGCTGGCGTCTGTGCGCTTGGTCTGTGCCTGTTTTTCTATTTCTTTAAGCTTTTTGACCTTTACCCAATATTGGGGAATAACTACTTCTGGATTTGTAAATGATGATGCAGGTTCCCATGTATTAGCTCTATCACCATAGCCAGCCCATCTAACAAGATATTCTCGATTGGATGCTGGCCCTCTATGATCTCTAATTTCTTCAATTTCATACGTTTAATCTTCAATTAGAGTTTCATCAATAGCAACTACTTTAAGTTCTGATGGGGTATAATCTCTGTGTAAGAGTTCGCCTTGTTCATCTTTGAGAACGTAGTTGTTGGCTGCTGTCTTTTGTACCACTATGTAAGGTCCTTGGTAGATAGGAGCTAACTTGTGTGCTCTATGGGGCTGTTGTATCTTACACATGACAGCAGTACCATTTTCGATATGAACCAAGTTATTTTTGTTATCAAAGTTCTTTGCTTGCATTTCCGTAATTTTCTTTGTACGTAATTGAATTGCTGGTAAGACAATATTTGCCATTTTCTCAATTCTTTCTTCGAGCTCTTCGTGAGATAGAACTCTATAATTGCCATCACTGTCTTTTTCGGTGTAGTCCTTGAAGTCATTCAATCTTCTTGCAAACATTAATGAGAATGCTGAAGATAAGGTGCGTCCTCGTATCTTATAGTTGATACTAAGTTGTACAACAGGTAAATATTCTGCCCATGCTTCATATTCATAATTGACATATTTTCGCAGGACTTGTAACACAGTTTTTACTGAGTTTTCTACAGCGCCTCTTGATCTGGCATGATAGGGTATAGAGTATCTTCCATCGATACCTAATGCGCTACTAATATGGTTCATCACCGAGTTTCGGAATTCTCTTCCGTTGTCACTACTCAGTGTTTTCATGAGACCAAAGTCACCCATAATTTTAACGAGTTCGTTGGCTATAGTACTTGACATCTTATTTTTCACAGGTCTGATGATGACATATTTTGTACATATATCTACACAGATTAAAATTGCTGTGTATTGTTCTACTCCGGAAGGAGTGAAAGGACCGATCATATCAATTGTCCAATGGTCACCAGGCATCATTGCTAGAATTGGCTTTAACGGGTTATATCCTGTTTTGGCAATGTTGTATTTTTGACAAGGTGGACATTTCTTTACAATGTCTTTTGCTTCGTCTACCAACTTGGGCCAATGGTATCCCTTAGAGTAAATTTCTTTTACCATACTTTCGCTTCCGAAATGACCAAAGTTGTGTACATCTTTGAGGATCTTCTTCCTTTCATCCATTGGTGGAGTCATGTAATCAATTTCTATGGCAGTTGTCACATACACATTTTTGTTTTCGTAGGTTTCTGTATTTTCTACTTTTTGAAGGTATGTTTGTTTAAACTGTTCTAATTGATCTAATCTCTTTTGTGCCATTGCTTTATGCAAGTTTCGCACTTTTCCCATAAACAGTTTCTGTCTATTTTCGGGTAATCGTGACTGTTGGACTAAAGACTTTTTAATCAAATCTTTTTCGTCTCTTTTTTCTTTGTTCTTTTTTCTGCGTTCTTCTTTGACACGCTCTTTTTCAATCTTGGTCAAAAAGTCCTCCTCCCCCTTCAGTCTGAAAGACGGTTCGTAGAGTCGGCTTAAGCAATCCGGTAGAACATTTAAGATTCCAGGAATATGGATACACTGATATTGGTACGCGAGTAAAGTTTCCAGCCAAGTGTACATGAGAGGTGACAATACTTTTTGCGTATGTAACGATGTCAGTGCTTGATGATCCGTAAAGATAATGAACTCGCGCCCGTAGAGGAACTGATGGAACTTCTTTATGCCAAAAATAATCGCCAGTAATTCTCGCTTACTTGTATTGTATGAACGTTCAGATTGAGAGAGACTTCGTGAGACAAAACCAATATGTTTGATTCTTTGATATTCATCACGTTGGGTCAAAACAGCAGCAATACCATATTTGGAAGCATCTGTGTGTAAATAGAATGGCTTAGATGTATCGGCATGATGAAGAATGTTATTGGATTGAAGCACCTTTTTTAACAGTTCGAAACTGCGAGTTTGAGCGGGACCCCATTTACCAGCTACATCCTTTTCGTTTCTTAATGCATCGATTGGAGCACTTATTTGCGACACCATTGGGATGTAATCGCGGAAGTAGTTTATGGTACCCATGAGTGACATGACCTGTTTATTATTTTCGGGTATTTTCCACTCGTCAATGTTTGTGAGTTTGTGTTGATCGACTCTTGTGACAGTTGCAGATACGAAAAAGCCTAACAAGTATACCTCTTTCATAAAGAAGAAGCATTTCTCAGGATTAAGGATAAGGTTCATCTCTGTCAATCTGTTTATTATGCTGTTTACATGTCCGATATGTTCCTCGACACTTTTACTAGCAATTACAAGATCATCTAAGAAGGCATGAACGTAAGGCATTCCTCAAATAATGTTTGTCATTACTCTCGCGAAGTTTCCTGGCATGTTACGTAGACCGAATGGTGCGCCCACAAATATGTATTGTTGCATGTTGTGTGTAAATGCAGTTTTTTCCTGATCTTCTGGATGGATCATAAACTGATTGTATGCCCCTTTTAGATCAAGAGTGCTAAATATGACACAGCCAGCGAGACTTTCAAATATATCTTTTACTAATGGGAGTTGGAAGCCATCGTTGGGTAAATATCTGTTGAGTTGTCTTACATCGAGACATGGTCTTTGCTTGGTTTTATTTCCATCAGCATCTTTCTTTCCAGCCAATGTTAATGGATTGTTAAATCGTGTGTTAATTGGGGCTTCCTTAATTACTCCATTATCCAGCCATTTTTGTATCTCTTGATCGAGTAATGGTCTTAGTTTATATGGGATAGGGTATTGACGTAGTTTGATTACAACATCCTCTTTCATTGGCAATCTGATTACCGCTTCAGGCAAGTTACAGAACGAGTTCTTTGGGATCAAAGCATTTTGATTCAATGCGTTTTGTATTTGATTCATATAGCTCTTTTGTTCTTTTTCATTGCCGTATGGACATTTATTAGGTACTACATCATCTTTTTGGATGTTTATATTCATTGCTTTGTTTCTAATATGATTTGGGATCCAATCGTATTGTACGCCGAATAATCCAACATTGAGTTTGGTTAATATATCGGTTCCAAGTAAAATATCATAAGTCATGTTTTCATTAAATTGCATGACTTCAAATGAGAATTGAAGATTAATATCTCCATATGTTATATTCAGAGGAATAGTTTGTCCAATGCGCTTTTTACGATTGTCTGATCCAGCAAAGTTTAAGAATCCATTAATTGGTTTTATAAATTTTTTATGTAATTCAGGATATTTATTATTTAATGTGGGAACAAGTTTTAAGAATGTTGCTTTATTTATCAGTGTTATTTCACTGCCTGTGTCTATATGGGCCCAAAGTTCTTGTTCCTCGATAAGTATCGGAGTATCCTTTTTAAAATTGTTTTCAGTGTGATCTTTTCTATGATTTATGTCAAGTGACTTACATGCTTCTACGTCTCCGAGATACTCGTTCATATCATCGTCTTCGTCAGTAGGCTCATTGTCATACTGCTTATTATCATAAATTTTATCATCAGTTACTATTGTGACGGTTTCCCTTTCTTTTGGTAAACTTACTCGTCTCATGGGCTCGCTGCTCGTATTGCTACAAGCTCTAATGACATTCACTTGCTTATTTTGCAGGCGATGTTTATACACCTCACTCTGGAAGTACTCTTGACATTTATGGCCTTTGAACCATTCTTGATGGCAATAATCACATAGGTTAGCTTGGCGAGGTGCCCAACGGGAAATAGCAGTACCAGATTGACTAGTCACAGGAGCAGCGGAGCGAGGTTGGTTCTTGTTACCATAGAATAAATTGGTAGGCTTTTTTTTTTTCACAGTCTACTGTACTATGCGTCCAGTTTTTGCCATGATATCTGCACTCAAAAGCCTGTCTTTTAACCTGTTCATTGGTAGGAGGTCTTGTCACCCGGCTGTTCACACCACCAGTACTTGTACTTCTATCGTCCAATCCCGCTTGGGCGCGTCCACGTTTCATTCCCATACGACCCGATTTGTAGAAGTTATAGTAGTCGTCAACCACGTCTCCCAAGAGTTCTCTTGCTACATTGGCGGCTTCGTTGACGTTCCATACTGCGGGGTCTTGACTCTTTCGGAGAGGCAACCATGAAGCGGCGACTTGGTGATAGATTTCCGGAGTCATTGAGGCCACGAACCGTTCCACGATACCACGGTCTTCTAAAGATAAACCCGCCTGTTCGCACTTGTTAATGAAGCGAGTGGTATAATCCGCAATTGTTTCTTGCATGTTCATTTCCATGATTAAAGCTTCGGTTGTTGCGTTCACGGTGGCTCTTGTCGACTTGAACTTCAGTTTGAAGCCGTCCTTAGCTTCTTCCCAGCAAGTGGCAGTGTTTATGGTATCGCGAATCCATCTTGCGTGTTTGTCGTCTACGACCAAGGGTAGGATGTGTCGCCAGTGCTTGACCAAAGAGATGTTAGAGCTCATATTGACCAGTTTTTCCAAGTCCCAGAGATAGTTGTCTACTGATTGATAGGCATGTTCGTTGGGGTAGGGTTTGCGAGACCAAGATTCCAATTGAAAGTGGGGTAAGTCCTTGTAATTCAAACGCAGGAAGAGTCGGAAGTGTCGAGGTCCACCTCACTCTTCATAGGGTTAGCTTGAGTAGCTGGAGCTTGTACCGTATAAAGAGTTTGGTTAAAAGTACGCAACTGGGCATTTGTTTCATACATTAACTTTTGATACTTAGCTAATTCACTGTTATTCTTCTTGAGGAGAGCTTCGTTGAACTTGATTGCATATTCTAAGGCTAACTTGTTTAGCTTGGTGATTACTATCTTGATTTCCGTAATGGCCTTGTTGGTAGTATTTCCTTCATCATCTTGTTCGAGTTCACCTAACCAGATATCCTCCATTAGTTCCTCAGGACTCATAGCTCCAGTGTTTGTAATCAATGGGTTTTCTTGAGTAGTAGTTTCACCAGGGTTCATCATCTCTTCACGAGGGTCCGAAGTAGCAGGTACAGTGTGGTTGGTTGCAAGAGGAGTAGTAGACATGTTGGGTAGGTACAGAGATAAAAAGAAAATTCAAAGTAAAAAATGTGGAGATTGGGTAATATTCAAGAATAAAAAGACAAGTGAGTACTTTGATAATCCTTTTATTCTGATAAAGAGAGATAAGTTTTCTATCTAATGAATTTACAACGACTATTTATACAAAATGATATGAGATTGGTTTATCCGGTTATTTAAGCTGAGAGTAGAAATGATTGTTGATGAGCAAGCTTTAAAGACTTGCTCTTGTTATAATAAGGGTTATTGTTATTGATGTATGACTAGTTTGGAAATGATCTAAGGGATTGATTGACTCAATCCTGAAGTTGATCTCAGCTGTCATTTATATTTATGATGTGCAATTTATCTGATTGATACTCAGTCTGAGTCTGAGTAGTTACATCTTGCATTTCAGGGTGAATCCCTTAGTCATTACTTAACTAGGTAATGATTCCAATTCAGATACATGAAGTTCTTTTTTATAGAATACTTCTTTGTCTACAATGATCTTTTAATAAACATCTTTTATAAATCAATTATGGTGTAATCGCCACAGCTGATTTAGACAAGTTAAAAGACTAATAGCATGCCTTTCTTTTGGATCACTTGAAGCCCGAGTCTTTTACGGTAAACCAACATTACCTTTCCCGTTTGATTGAACTCTTGAAGGCTATGAAATTGCAGCAAATAAATTGCAAGACATTAGAAAGAAGAATACAAATGCTAAAACACTCAGTAAATGCCAAATTAGACGTTTACAAAGATGCGGAAAATACAATTGTCAGTCAGGCATATCTTAGCTATGCAAAAAGAGACAAGATTAACAACAACAATAATATGGTAGTATTCAAAGACGTTGATAATTACTTTAACAAACCTTCACAGCTAACTGATTTAAAGTAATAATATTTAAGATGCCTTCTATCAGACTTGGTTGGTATTGCCGCGTACGATTTAGACAACATAATGCTTGCAAAGTTGATCTAAATGGCAACAACAAGAAATTCTGATGGTAGTATTAGAAGCGATACCAGAAAAAACATATTTCTCGCTCTCCCTTAGTTCAGCCAAGAAACCGATTAAAACCAGCTGACAATGTACTGGTTTTGTTCAAGCCAGACATACCTGAACAAAAACGTTTCGCGTTGATTCATGTCTATCAAAAACTACAAGTCTCTGAAGCAGGCATACCTTTTTGCAATGGAAGTAATGTCGCCAACAACCACCCGTGCTCAAGCAACGCCTGACTAGAAGTGATACCACTGGAAAACCTTCTAGCACCGGTTGCAATGCTCAAATTTTCTTGGTTAAGAACACCTCTCAATCAAAGAATACGTTTCTTTTGGCCTGAAATGGCCAGAACTGTTTGTCACATAGAGTAATATGACATTTCGTTTGATTTTGAATTCAACATAGTATGATTAACTTTACAATAAAGATATGAGAAAAAAAGATTCTATGCGAATATGTGTTTGAGCCAGTTTTTTTTTGCAGATTTTTTCTAAGTACTCCAAAATCTTGCTGAAAATTCTCTTAGTCCTTTTCTCTGGTCCTTTTTTAAAAGTCAGATCTTTTCACTGAAGTTTCACTGCTTTTTCACGGTGTTCACTGGAAATTTACTGAAATTTTATTCATAGGGATTTCTATCAAAAAGATAGCATATTCATCTCGATTCAGCACTTTGGATGGATTGTTTGCGCTGCACTTGAAATGATTTAATGTAGAACGCCGGCCACAATTTCGATTTCTTTTTTCTTTTGTTCATTTCTTATATCTTGAAGCCTGAAGAGCAGATACCTTGCATGCAGTAGTAGATCCAGTCAACAGAAGAGTCAATAGAAACCGAGAGAATTGATTTGGAAATAGAACAATAGATTGATAGACTAAAAACGAAAAAAAATAAAGATTAGAGCTTGTTTTATGCAAAACTATTGTTGATCATTGACGCGTCTTTTTACCAATGGGTTGTTCATTATTCTTAGAGTTGCATGCTTGAGTACAGAATCAGCAACAAACGTGAAAGCAAGTATAGCAGAGCAAAAAAGAAGAGTAGCTTGACAAGGAAGACAAATACCTTGGCCTTCTAAAATATTCACTTCAGTTCGAGCAGTTAAATCAGTTGGCATAGTTACCGATGAGTAT
Organism: Choanephora cucurbitarum; assembly: GCA_025331435.1. Classification (NCBI taxonomy): domain Eukaryota; kingdom Fungi; phylum Mucoromycota; class Mucoromycetes; order Mucorales; family Choanephoraceae; genus Choanephora; species Choanephora cucurbitarum. The sequence continues at coordinate 14,698 of JAIWNI010000264.1, forward strand.
CAAAGGGTATTTTAAACAGTAGTAACAACAGCAATATCAATGCAGGTAGTAGCAGTAACCAATCAAGTAATGTTACATTGAATTGAACAACAACAGGGTAGAGGGAGATAGTTAGTCTGGTAAAGAGGTACCGAAGAGGAATGGAAACAAGAAGTGATTCATCAAATGGAGAGGAAGTATACACTGTAAGAACAGTAAGTGATTTGACATTGCGAGGTAGAAGACAGTATAGCTGACAAGTAATCTTTGACGAATAGACACGTAGCATGATAGTATAAGAGAGACACTGTGGTCATGGAGAACTTTTG
>JAIWNI010000265.1:0-14982 GCA_025331435.1 Choanephora cucurbitarum
AGTCCATAGGAGGAGCAACTACCGCACGAGGAAGAAAATAATTGTTGGAAGCAACAGGGAAACCAGCGAGACTCTTCATAACATCAACAGGAAGACTTGAGACATAACATCCCATCATTCTATCAGTACCCCATCTTCCCACCATTCTTTGCTGATCTCCAGGTACATTCTCTTGGGCAATCATATTGAGAGCACTTTTTCTATTGGCATGAGTTACCTTAGAGGTGTGGATACCAACATTTTTGAACGCTTCAAAATAGATTTTGTGCTGAGCTTGGTAGGTAACTGGTTTCTTTTGATCCTTGCCCTTAAACACAACGGTTTCATACCAGTTTTTTCTTTGAGAGAAATCAGGAAACTCTTCATTCTCAAAATGGAAGCGGGAGAAAAGGTAGAGAGCCAAAGCACCAACGGAACACAATTCGACTTGCTTATGGCGAATAGAAGAACCATATTCAATTTTACCATGCTGGTTAGTCTTGCCAAAACTAATGGTAGCAACCAGAGAAATGCACTTCGTAGCACCTTGGTTTTCCAGATTGATTGCAAACAGATCAGAAAACTGAAAACCGAGTGCTGTCTGGCTTCTGCAAAGCATTGCATGACTGATCAGAAAACAAAGTCGATCGCGAGAGCCGTTGATGTCATTCTTTTGATTTATGAAGTACTGGCTGATCTTCATCAATTCTTCTTTTGTGTAGCCATCATTCAAAGTGTTCTTGCCTCTATCTTCAAAGTTTGCCCTCTTTTGCTTGGTTTTAGTTTTTTCCAAGTTGTCCAAGAAGGTACGAACTAAAGGGCCTCTTGCAACTTCGTTTGGGTTAGCGTTCAGAGCTTTCTGCGAGTTGTAAAGATCCGACATAGCCTTGACATAAGCCAAAATGGACTCTCTGCCCAAAGGAATAGGACTACCATCTTCACCTCTTTGCTTCTTCTTGCCACGAGCCATGACATAGTCATCCAAGAAAAAACTGAGCTTACTGTCAGATACTACTTCGCCATCTATGAACTTCTTTTCTTGACACCATTGCTATATATAAAATGTGAATGTTAGACTCACTTCTATCATATTCCAATTTAATTAATTTACCTTCCAATCTCTTTGCTTGCTAGCATAAGCCTTGATGGTGTTAATAGGGCGGCTTGCTTTACCCTCGGCCAAAACCATTTGGTTGCTACGGTACATAGCGGTATTGACGTCGATCATTGATTGAATATCATCATTGACGTTGGATTGTTGAGTTGATTTTGAGTTCATTTTTAAGAATAAATTTGTTGATATTTACAAACTGTCAAAACGAGAAAGCCTTATATACTAGGAACAGCAGTTTACCACTCAGCCTAATTACTTATTACCCATAATAACAATAATCATGTCAAAGTACGCTTCGAACCACTCATTGTATTCAAGCCTTAGTTCCACAAAGCTTCAAAACTCATTTATGGAAAGTCATTTACACAATTATTCAGGGAAGACTTTTTATTGGCTCAAAAAGTCATATTCCAACTATTAGTCTCAGATGAGACACAGAGTAAAAATACCAACGTATTCAAAAGGTATTTTCTTTTAATTAGCAGAGAGACTAAAAAATACTTTAAAATAAAATTTCAAAAAGGAAATTCACTACTTAAAATTTTACTCCGACATTAATTTTTTTTGAGTCTGAGATGAGTCTCAAGGTTGAGATACTGAAATAACAGATTTTAACTTGAAGTACTGACGTCACGCTTTTGATTTTTTCTCAAAATCTATCATTTTTATTATGAGTAACATCTCGACAACAACATCAATTAAAGAATGCACTACATGTGGTTCAACTTTTGAACATGCTACTTTTGTTACTTGCGATACATGTCGTGTAAGATTTAAGCCATAACTAAGCAGCAAAACATCTCACTAACCTCATTCTATTTCATAGGAGCGTAGACAAAGATTTTTAAGAAACAACAATCGTACAGCCAATGCCAACGAACCCAGAACTCGACAAAGAAGAACTCAGTTGCCTGCAGCATATGTTTCTGAGCTCTCTCGCCTCCAGCCATTCGATTTAGGCTCAATGGATCAAGTTTGCGACAAATGTGGAGCTAAGCACTGGAAGGTTGAGTTACCTTCTAATTCAACTAGAAATAACGTTTTTTGGATGTCATGTTGCAAGGCTGGTGCTGTTAAAACAGATTTGCTGAAAGATCCTCCCTCATTTATGAAGGGATTGTATGAGGATGTTACTTCCCGTGGATACCATTTTAAAAATAATTTGAGGCGCTTTGATGCTGCTTTCGCTTTCACTTCTTTGCGTTGTGAAGTAAGCAATAGCAATTTCACCAACTTGCCCTTCCAAATTCATGGTCAAATGTACCACACTCAAGGGCCAATTTCTGCTGAAACTCATAGTCAGGCTAGATATGCCCAACTCTATATCTTCGACCCTGAATATGCAGCATCAATTCGAGCTGCAAACAATGAGGACTTGGACAATGAGTTAATTCAAGGATTGTCTACAGAGCTTCATCAATGCAATCCTTATGTAGGACTTTATAAGACTGCACATGAGCTTCTTGAAAACACAACAGAAGAACAGTCTTTCATTCGTGTTTATCCATCATTGAAGATGGAATTAGTGGCTGGTAAAGATAGAAGAACTGTAAATGTGCCTACAACCAGTGAGGTAGCTGCTATCTTACCAAATGAGAGCTCCTCTGATAGCTTCAGAGTAATTCGAATTTATCTTCGTCATTCTGAGGGAGAGTTTTATTTTTCCACTATCTCACAAACACATGCGTTGTATATGCGTTTGCATTACACATTGCTGTTTCCTATGGGGAATTTGGGCTGAAACTGGGTCTAAGATTGGATGGTCAAGAAAGTCGTCTCACACAAAGAGCTTACTATAGATTCAGACTTCATCAAAGACAGCAAGAATTTCCTACTTTGTTTTACGCAAAAAGACTCTTCCAACAATATTTGGTTGATGTTTGGGCCATCTGCGATCAAACGAAATTAGACTGGATCAAAACGCATCAATCAAATATTCGTGCTGACCTCTACAATGGTGTGCAAGATGCGCTTATCTCTGAGGATGTGGATGCTACTTCTTTAGGCAAACGTTTCATCTTGATAAGTTCCTATACAGGCGGAGCAAGATTTATGCTAAGCAATACCAAGACTCAATGGCTATTGTTCGTTATTTCGGAAAGCCTTCTTTGTTCATCACATTCACAGCTAATCCTCGCTGGATTGAGATCCAAAGAGAATTGTTACCTTGTCAAAATGCATCTGATCGACCAGATTTGGTTGCTAGAGTGTTTGATTTGAAAGTGAAAGAACTGTTGAAAGATTTGAAAGTGAAGAATGTGTTTGGCACTTATAAGGGATTGGTTCGAACAATAGAGTATCAAAAAAGAGGTCTTCCTCATCTTCATTTGCTTTTGTTTTTGGATTCGTCCCACGCCATCCATTTCGCTGACGAAATTGACCGGATCATCTCGGCTGAGATCCCTTCGAAGGAAAGTGATCCTGAGCTTTATGAGATAGTTACCAAAAACATGGTTCATGGGCCTTGCGGTAACTTGAATCCAAAGTCTCCATGTATGGTCGAAGATGCAAATGGAGTCTTGAAATGCTCTAAGAGATTTCCCAAGACATTTACTGAGCAAACTGTCATCTCTGATGATGGCTATCCTTTGTATAAAAGAACAAGGTCTATTGACCCAAGCACGCAGTATTCCATCCGCAATCCTTTGGGACAAGGTAATGAATCTGTTGTCATTGATAATAGATGGATTGTACTATACAACCCATACCTATCAAAAAAGTTCAAAGCGCATGTTAATGTTGAATGCTGCCAAAGCGTAAAAGCCATCAACTATATAAACAAATACGTTTATAAAGGATCGGATAGAACGACTCTGAATTTGAGCGATACTGAGAACGAGATTGAAAGACATCTCCAAGGTCGCTACATCGGTCCCACGGAAGCTTCTGCTCGCATTTTTGAGTACAAAATTCACGAAGAAGATCCGACAGTTACACTTTTGGCATTGCATTTTCCCAATCAGCAGCCAATATACTTTCCTGAGGATGCCACTCCCTCTGAGCTCCGAGACACTCTTGCCAACAGTCGCGCTATGCTAATGGCATACTTTGCTTATTACCAAAACAATCCAACTGCTCAAAAATATCTGTATCAAGACTTTCCGCAGTATTTTATTTGGGATAAGAAAGATAGAGTGTGGAAGCATCGACAAAGAGGATTTGCAATTGGTAGAGTACCATATTGTAGTCCACAATCTGGTGAAAGGTTCTACCTTCGATTGCTATTGACAAATGTAGCTGGATCAAAGTCTCTTGAAGAGCTTCAAACTGTAGATGGCATGCAGTGTGAAACGTTCATGCAAGCTTGCTTAAAGCTTCATTTGATAGAAGATGACCAGGAATGGAACCATTGCTTTAATGAAGCTGTCATACTTTCAACTGGCAGTTCTCTTCGCAACCTGTTCGTCACTGCTTTGACTTTTGGTCAATTGATTGACCCTGCATTGCTTTGGGAAGAATACTGTGTCAACATCTGTGATGATTTAGCCCATAAGCTACAAACTCTGTTTCCGGGCCAACTTCACGAAAAGTATACAGTAACTGATGGCAGCCTGTTTTACAAAGGTCAATCTGAATGGGATTATGGCTTATTCCTGTTGGATGAAAAGCTCGGCCGCCTTGGTTCATCTTTAGAGACATGTCACATGCCATCATACAAGAATGATTGGACTAATGATCTCGATGTACTGGCCAATTCACAAAGAGCATCATCAAACAAATTGATAAATGAACAACTTGCGTATGATGTCGAATTTGAAAAAGCAGCTTATGAATCAAAATATGCTCTTTTTAACCAAGACCAAAAGAATGCTTTTGATACTATTGTGAATGGCATTGAGCATTCTGTAACAGACAGTACAATTTCATCTGACTCTCAAAATGTTTGCTATTTTTTTCATGGTCCAGCAGGTACTGGTAAAGCATTTGTCTATAATGCTCTTTGCAACTACTTTCGTAGTCAAGAAAAAATTGTTCTGTGCGTTGCTTCTTCTGGTATTGCTTCTTTGCTTCTTTCTGGTGGACGTACGTCTCATTTCAGATTTAAGATACCTATAACAATCAACGAGACCTCTCTCTGTTATATAAACAAGAAAGGGCAACTAGCTGATTTGTTAAGAAGAACAACCTTGATTATCTGGGATGAGGTTCCAATGCAAAACAAACTTTGTTTTGAAGCCGTTGATAGAAGCCTGAAAGATGTATGTGGTAACGAAAAGCTGTTGGTGGTATACCTGTTGTGTTGGGTGGAGATTTTGCTCAAATCCCTCCAGTTATTAAAAACGGTAACCGTGCAATGATTGTTGATGCTTCAATCAAAAATTTGTACATTTGGTCAAGAATAACTGTTATACAGCTTCGAATCAACATGCGTGTCCGAGGAACAACATCTAACGATGCTCATTTTAAGAAATGGCTTGATTTGATTACGTAAAATACGAGCTTTCAAAATCAAAATATCTCTATTCCGGATTATATATCGCAAACACTTTCGCTTGACGAGTTGATTTCAAAGATATATCCTAAACAAGATCTTGATCGGTCATTAGAAAATCCTCATTTCTTTTTCAAATCAGCTATTTTGACTACACGAAACTCAGTTGTTGATAGCTTAAACGAAATGGTGTTGGATCTCATGCCTGGGGATTCAATAACCTTGCTCTCTGCCGATACTGCTGATACATCAGACTAAGAAAATGACGAAGTACACCGCTTAGCTCCGGAGTATCTTCAGACTCTCAACCCTCCCAGCTTCCCACCTGCAAAACTTACATTGAAAAAGGATGTATTGTTATGTTATTAAGAAATTTAAATCCTCAAAAAGGCTTATGCAACGGTACAAGGCTTATTGTAAAAAATATCCTTTCGTACACGTTAATAGTCTCTGTGTTGCAAGAAGATGGTTCAGAAAACGAACAAATAGAAGTAATTCCTCGAATTCAACTATCAACATTAGAAAATGAATACCCCTTTATCCTTACACGAAAGCAATTCCCTGTCAAGCTAAGCTTTGCAATGACTATCAATAAGTCACAAGGCCAATCATTAGAAAATGTTGGAATTGATCTGCGTAACCCTACTTTTACTCATGAACAACTATATGTTGTTCTATCAAGATCAACTAACCTAAAGGGAATTCATATTCTTCATCAACCAAACTCTGATAACACTAACTACAACAAAATAGAAAATATCATTTATCCCGAACTACTTCTGAATTAAATAAATAACATCCATTTTAGACTTTAAGTAAACCCAGTTATAAGGATCAATTGGTGGAGGTGTGGGTGTGGGTGTGAGGGTGGGTGGTGTGTGGTGTGGAGGGTGTGGGTGTGTGGGGGGGGGGTTGCCAGGATCGAAACCGCAGGCGACGACGGCCGTAAGCGAGCGTAGCGAGTAGGTCGGCTAGTATAAAATACATAAATTAAATTGTGATTGCTGGTATATATACACATTTTATAATTGCTGGTGTAACAGTTTCAAAGATAGCATTCTCTCGCACAATTTACAAATTTACTTACTAGCAGGAGGAGATAAGCGCAAACAAAAGGTGTCGTAACCAAACATTGGCTGTGATTCATTAACGATATTTTTGAAGAGGTCGATGAATATTCAGAAATGAAGGGCTACTACTTGTTGATGGAAAATGCTCTCATCCGCACATCTAAATTAACCAGAGTTACTATAGAGTCTCGTGGGCATAAATGTATCTATCTTCCACCTTACTCTCCTGAATTCAATCCAATTAAAACAATTTTGGTTGTCAAGAACAGCGTTAAAAAGAAACTCATTCTCAAGAAGTATACGCTTCCTGCTAAGATTAGTGAAGCTTGCAACAATATATTATCGTCATCTTGTGAAGGCTTCGCTCGTCATTCTCTGAGATGTTTTGATGACTGTTTGAATTGCTTTCCTATCTAATAAAAATACGATACGGCATCTTTATTCAGATAGACTAATTCTTTGTACATGGACTAAGAACGTACCATTTTTGGCAATGCAAAGGAAAGTATAGACTCCCACATTAATGTCTTGAGATCTTGTCCATTTGTTGTATCCTGTGTGATTGTAATAATAAAGACTATCTGTAAGTACTTTTAGAGACTTTTGTATAGCTTTATTAAACTTCAAGAGTAGAAGAAGGTTTTCATAATACATAGGGGTCGCTATACTAATATATTTCACAATTGTCTATACATGGATGTTCGTGTTACTTTATACATCAGTATAACTACAGAGTTACAAGTCAGATTTGATTAGGTATAGGATGCTATAATCCCATTCTATAACACCATTTGCGGATTGCGAGAGCGAGCATCACACTAACGCCTTTGTATTTGAATATCTCTTGCTATTATCGCTTTCTTTGTGTGACATTACGGCTCAGATTCTGCCCTCTGAGGCAAAAATTCTTACCGTGGGATGCAAAAAATTCTGTAAAAAAACCATAGGTTTTTGAAAAAAAAACTGGAAGAGGATTTGCATAATTTTACTCTGGAGAGCAGAATCAAATGACGTTGTCCAATCACAATCAAGGATTTGTTTTATATGGGCCATCCTGCTTTTACAAGTTTTGCTTAGTTTTTATATATGAGCAAATGGCTTTGAGAGAATTGGAGAGCTTTAGGTGAGTATGTTTCTTGAGAGAATGTCGTTCTTTCATTATAACATATGGCGTTATTAGAATAACAGGTATGTTTATTGGATGAATTGGGTCAAATTGGATTCTTTTATTATATACAAATGTAGATCCTTTTTTATGCTATATATGGGTTCTTCTTCATCTGTATTTAAATCCCAGCCTTTGTTTGACCATTCGGGCGGTTGCCCTGAATTCTTCCGGTTCGAATGGTATGCTCAGTATCTAGATTGGCCTATTGCTTGACCATTGAGAGCCATTTCTGTCAAAAAGACAGCATATTCATCTTGATTTTTTTTTGTAAAATTAATTTATTTAAGTAAAATTAACAAAAATAGCCGCACATCGCCGAGAGGTGGGGCGTTGTAGTGTTTGAGAGGTCAAAATAAAGAAAAAAGGGGACAATAAGTACGATGAGACTTTTCTTTATTCTGAAAGTAAAGATGATGTTCTAAAGCTAGATATCTCTCTATTCTTTATACAGTAGTCGCTCGATTTAAGAGTGTTTGATTTAAGAGTATGCTCAATATAAGAGTGCAATTCTTCAACTTGAAAATCGCTTCAAGCACTAAAATACCATTCGATTTAAGAGTATGCTCAATATAAGAGTGTATTTCTCAAGAATATGCACACTCTTAAACAAAGCGACTACTGTATACTAATTGATCTTCATGAATTCAATTGTGATGACTGATTATGTGATTTAAGGTCGAACGAGATTCTCGCAGAATTGAGTGAGACCGTCGAAATTATCCAAGAACGAATTACATTGGTTAATCATCTTTATTAATTTAAAACAGCGAAATAAAAACCAATTTTCTATCACTATTATACAATCGATCATCTTTTTCGCCAGGTCACTTACCGTCAATTTAGATTTTCGAAATGTCTCAAGTTACTCCCGAAACAATCACCAGCATACAGAACCAGTTGCTAGAAACACAAGAACTTTAGAAAAAACTTGTTTTACAAACACAACCAAACGCCGCAGATGTCAATACCAGCGCCGCCCTTTCCCCTGATATGGAGGAAGTCGACACCAGTGCTCCTGTCCATTCTATTGCAGTTAGACAACAATTTGATTGGACGCCTCCTGAGGAGCTAGCCGAGATGCTCAACCTCAAGCAATCCCCTTTCGTTTTTTCACCCATGAATGATTCGCAAAGAAGAGAGTTGATTAAGTCTTACCCACCCATGCGCAACATGGATTATCGAGCACCATCCACCCTACCTGCTGCCCAAAAGCAAATGAATAGAGGACAATAACACGAGGATACTGTCTTAAAGGAAGCGCAATATCTTTTGACAGGTGTTCTTCGACCCTTGGATATTTTGGGATACGAGATTTATTCTGCTAACATTGCAGATACTGATGCTCAACGATTTTTGCAGATGATTCACGATGTTCGCTCACTATTGCTGAACGTATCGTACACTTTGAATCACCATCGCAACAACATAGCATTGCGAAGCTTCGACCAATCTTTCGCTTTGCCCTCACAATCGTCTGATACTAGATACACCAAGCCTTTGAAAGATTTCAATGCCTCTATTGCTCAGCAAACGGCAACCGAAAAGTCTTTGAAGGAAGCTAGGAACCTTTCACAAAACAAAGGTAAGATGGGTCGTAGATTTCAAAAGAAAGTGACACCAGATTCTTCTTTTTCTGCCCTGGCTGGCCCCTCCCAGTCGTCTTTTTGGCATGGCCAAACTCCCCAGCAAAGCAATTCGTTTCAAAACAAGAAATCTTTTCCATAGACCTTCGCCAAGCACCAGTAAATTGGCATCCAAAATCTTCTCTCTCAACAGAGACAGATTTAGTAGGGGGTCGCCTTCAACAGTTCGCAACAGCATGGATTCAACTCTTCCCCAACCATCACCTCTTATACGCCGTCCAACACGGTTTCAAAATTCCCTTTCACACTTCTCTTCCAGTACAATACGCTCCATCCAACTACCACGTTTACACCGCTCCACCTGGAAACCCTCATTCAGATTTAGACATTGCTCTTCTAGATCTACTGAAGAAAAAGGCTATAGAGCTCGTCCCACATACGGACCTTCACCAAAGCTTCATCAGCCCCATCTTCACAGTGCCCAAGAAGACAGGCGGGGTAAGGCCTGTCTTCAACCTCAAAGCATTGAACCAATACGTGGAATGTCCCTACTTCAAAATGGAAACGATACAAAACATCTCTCTTATGATCAGGCCGAACGACTTTCTAGTCTCCATCGACCTATCCGATGCCTTCCTCCATCTACCGCTTCACCCGGCATCCCGCAGGTTCCTTCGCTTTCGTTGGCAAAACCAATTGTACCAATTTCGCACTACGCCATTCGACCTCAACATTGTTCCCTTTTGGTTTACAAAGATCACACGACCGATTGCGGAATGGGCCAGACAGCAGGGGATCAGGATAGCAGCCTATCTAGACGATTGGATTATAATGGGCGAATCGAAGGAAATAATCCATCAGCACACAGCCAAAGTCTTGTCCTGTTTGCGAAGTCTGGGTTGGTTGGTCAACTTGGAGAAATCGAACCTCCACCCAGCTCAATCGTTAGAACATCTGGGGTTTCAATTGGACACGGTCGGTATGCAGGCCTCCTTACCTGGAAAGAAGCTTCGCAACATACAACGAGCTCTTCGCCAACTACTGCTCCACCCAATCCAATCACCGCGGAAAGTTCATAGCGTCATTATGCGTTTACAAGCGGCAACTTTCGCAGTCTTTCCGGCCAGATTATACACTCGTCATCTCTTGCATCAAAAGAACCAATGGATGAAGTTGGATCCTCGTTGGGATGTTCCGCAACAACAAAGCCCTCAAGCCCTCGAGGAGCTCCGTTGGTGGATGAACAATCTCAGCAAATGAAACGACAGATCCATGATCCCCACGACTGCAACTGCCACCTTGTACGTCGATGCATTGAACACCGGTTGGGGCTGTTCCTACCGCAACCTGACGACATTCGGTCATTGGACTTACCAGGAGAGTCTCCAGCACATCAATTGGAAGGAGTTGATGGCTGCCTTTCTAGCTCTCCAATCCTTCCCCGGTCTCCGCCATCAACATGTCCTGATACGGACAGACAACACAACGTCCATGGCGTACATTCAGAAGCTGGGTGTAACCCGATCGTACGACCTCATGACTTTGGCAACAACCATCTGGAAGTGGTGTCTCCAGAGGGGTCTGACTCTATCTGCCAAACATATAGCATGGATAGAGAACAGGACAGCCAACTACCAGTCCCGACGACTGTTCTACAAGAACCAGTGGCGAGTCCGTCCATCAACGTTTCAGTCCATCCTGCGAACCCGGGCAGTTCAAGTAGACGTGAACTTGTTCGCCGACCGGACGACAAACCTGTGCCCAAAGTAAGCCTCATGGAAAAGAGACTCAGGAGCGTGGCAAGTGGACGCTCTCTCCGTCGATTGGTACCAGTTTCACTTGCCTTGGATAAACCCGCCTTGGAACCTGCTGATGAAATGCGTAGAAAAGATTCGTCGGGAGCGAATCTCTCGACCAACAATTCTGGTCATCCCGTTTTGGCCGAGTGCCCCGTGGTTCCCGCTGGTCCATCAGATGTCAACATGTCCCCCAGTCATTCTGCAGGCACAGGACATAGAGATGCAATCGCCTCTCACACCTTGCCCTCTGACTCCAACCAAATCAACGCTCTCCGTTTGGATGCTCTGCGCTCCTCATCCTTGAACAAAGGTCTGTCGCAAGAATCAATGGCTATTATCAGTCATCCTCGTTTGGTCGCCTCTGCAACCAACCGGTCATATTAACGTGGTCAGGCCTTGAAAAACGAGGTAACGATCAATGATTTTTCTGCCAGTGACTTGACCAACTTCCTCTCGCACCTTCATCGCACTCGTGGTTATCAGGTTGGTACCCTGAAACTCATTCGTGCCACTGTCACTCACCTCCACCACTCACCTGCCACCATCCGTCAACAATCTGACAATCCTGTTGAGTCGCTGCTGGACTCTCTTGCGTCTCAAGCCCCACCTCGACCACAGTACACGCCCGCCGTTGATCTGTCGAAGGCCCTGAAGTTCCTTGCCGAAATCCCTTCTTCCACGACGACTGCATTTTCTCCTTTACAGGGAAAAGTTGCATTTCTGATGGGTATGGCTGCCTTCCTTCGTCCTTCTGATTTGCAGCGTATAGATCTCCTTTCCTGCGTTATTGACTCCTCCGGCATCCTTTCCTCCAACGTTGTCGCTCCTAAGGAACGCCGCAAGAAACAGAGAATCATCAAGCAGCTGACCATCCACCCACATGCCGCCAATGCTTCTCTTTGCCCAGTGGTAGCATTCCTTGCTCTTCATGACCATCATCGTTTGCAGCGGGTACGCTCCCCTTCCGCCTTGTTTGTTCAATCCGGATTGCCAAGCCAACCAGTCTTAAGTACGACAATTGCTTCTTGGATCCGCCGCTTGATCCGAAGATCTACTTAAGAACGCAATGTTTCTCTTCGTTCGGTTGCTGCCTCTCTTGCCCTCACCAATGGCCTTCCTCTTCAGGATATCATTACCTTGGGAAATTGGACATCTTCTACTACCTTTGAGAATCACTACAAACGCCATTCCGCAATACGTACTGATTTCACTACCGCTGTTCTGGGTGACATTCCTATCTCTATGGATAGTGATACTGACGACTGTTTTGAGGATGCTCTCTATGACTTTCGGTCATAACTTTTTTCTTTGTCTCTGGATAAGCAATGTAATTCGTTCTAGGATAATTTCGACGGTTTCACTCATTTCTGCGAGAATCTCGTTCGACTTTGAATTGAATATTTAGACCTAAGAAATTATACAAGAACGAATTACAGCCCTCCCTCCCTCCCTTTCTTTGTGACCTGAGCTCATATCATGATCAATTGTATAATAGTAATAGAAAACTTGTTTTTATTTCGCTGTTTTAAATTAATAAAGATGATTAAGCAATGTAATTCGTTCTTGTATAATTTCTTAGGTCTAAATATTCAATCACTTAAGAATTGACAGCTTGTGCCTGGGAAAGGAACATTTATTCTCCTTAATTCTCCTTTGGTTACATTATCTGCCATTATTATCCCAGCTACCGCTGTTTAATAAATTTATTCAGTCATTATTCCTTTATACATTATTCAGATTCTTATATATGCTTATTCATAGTTGGCAAACTAATAAGAAGATTTATTATTATTTTTTTGTATTAAGTGTAGACATTATTTAAACAGCGAAAATTGAAGAATTAAATTTAACTATGTACAAGTGGATGGTCCACCAAGAAAAACTCGAAAGCTATTGGCTGTCGCCAATCCTCCTGTTCAAATATGCACCGGTAGTGATACCGCCAGAGCGCACTCAGCCCGACTCCCAGGACTAAAAGTTTCTGGGTTTGCCAGAGATGAAACTCAATGGCTTATAGCGAAATCAACGCTGTCCACAGAGTCAAAGGGGACGGAAAGGCTGCACTGAGGCCAGTATACTCCAGTATCGTTTGCCAATACTCCCACTTGATGGGGCAGTCCACCCATAAATGGTACAAGGATTCGACCTCAACCCCGCAAAAGCGACAAAGAGGAGAAGAGATGGAATGAATTCCCCAAGCATGCAACTTCTCAGCTGTGCCAATGCTCCCGTGTAATAGGCGCTACCAAGGATTGAAGGCCTTCTGCGGTAAGCGAAGCGACCAAAAACATTTCCATCGAGACGTTGACAGCCGGAGAGGCGATGGCACCAAAAGGAGAACTGAGGAAGGTAGCACAGTCCGATTGGTCTGCCAAAACTCACATATAGCACGTAACGAGGCCTGTAACACCACTGACGGACCCCAACGGCCGTCTACGACTGTCCACTCTTCCACAGACGGCAAGTACGTGGAGAACGCAGGCAGAGGAGAAGCTACAGGTACCTCGTGGCTAGGCTCAATAAAGCGACAGTGACCTTGGATTGCCGGAAGGAGAACGCAGGAGAAAGGAGCATTTGTGTCGGACAGAAAAAGAGTGTCAAAGAGTCAAATCAACAGCGGACGAGAGGCGCGAACGTAAGCTCGACTAGCATCCAACGTCTGAGTGACAGAGTTGTAGCAGAGCAGGTCTTTGAGGAGGTAATGGGATGGAATTCTAGGTAATGGGAGCGTAGAATCCTGGCCAGGCCGTAGAAGTAGTAATAAAGGGATATCCAGCATCCAGTGTAATGGCCACGAGGACGAAATGGTCAAGGGTGGTAAGCGTTCAACCAGGCGTAAAAGATGAAAGACCGGTGACACCTTATGAAAGAATGGCCGGAACAAGCTGGGTGACAGCAAAATAGGCAAAAAGGAGACATGTCCAATATTTACTAGGAAGTAATCGAGAAGCCAAGGTGTGAGGAAGTCAGTCGGGAGAGGGTCTTGAATCAGACGTTTGAGATAGACCAGGTGAAGAGCCAGAGCCTGATCCTTAAAATCGATGACACCTAATCCGCCTTCACAACGAGGCCGACATATAGCTTGCCAACTAGGTTTGGGCCAAAAAGGAAGCGCAAGAGCACGAACCATAGTACGGATCTGAGACAGCCAAGGTTCGGGCAAAGTGATCACCCGCATGAGATGCCAAAGACGGCTCAGAACAAGACTATTGATCACAACTGAAAGCCCCCTCACAGAAAGACGACGAAATCGGAGATGCTCCGAGATTGCCGACAGCTTTATACGCAGTTTGTCCAAAAAATCATCCAGTTGAAGCGTACTAGAATAGAGTGGGTAGCCGAGGAGAGTCACTGCAGAAGGAGACGCAGCATCATGCCAAGCAATGCCCATCGAGTCACATATGGCCATCCAAGCTGACGAGCTAGCACCACTTAACGATACGATAGTAGTCTTGCCTTTGTTAGTCCTAGCGTTGTAAGCCCGAGAGTACAGGTGCAGAGCATCCAAAAAAGAAGGCCATTCGTCTGGGGAAGACGAAAAATCTCGAGATCATCAGCGTAAGCTAACAGCTTCAGAGGGGCAATCGGTGTTGTACGGCGTAAAGCATCCAGCGGAGAGGCAAGTAAGCGACGAATTGGACTGGCCACAGGGACAGACATGCCGCGAAAAAGAGGGCTGGCTAAGATAAATCTCAACAACGGTTCGTATGCCAAATTAAAAAATAGATGTGAAAGAGGATCACCTTGTCGAAGGCCCCGGCGTTGTAATACCGGAGAGCTCATCCAACCGTTGATGGATATCCAGATTGTCGTATTTGGGCATGCATTCAAACAAGA
>JAIWNI010000266.1:0-14669 GCA_025331435.1 Choanephora cucurbitarum
AGTAGGTTTTTTAACTTCGTGCAGTAACTATAAAGGTGTACTTACTCTAATCCTAAATGCACTCTCTTATACCGATCATTGTATTCTTATTCAATGATGTACTTTCAACTGTTAATGAATTAGAATTATTTTAAGCCTTTGTTCTCAATAAATACTTTTTCATACATTCTGATTCGGTTTGGCTTTTTATCCTGATCTCAAGTCTTCATTCATTCATTCATACCAGTTCTTCAAATCGCTTTTTAGAAGTACTGCAATTAGATTCATGCAAGTCCAAGACATTTGCCTATTCTGTCAAAGATCATCATCTCTTCATTGGTGGTTAGTTATTTTTCTTCCCATCACTGCTCAGATTATACTAAATACTGGCCATTTTTTTAATCCCCCATTTTTTTATTTTTTTTTTCTTTTCTCACCACTATATGCACAGTAAAGGTAAGCTTTATTTTAAAGTAATAGCTACCTCTTCATAAAATTTTTAACCTGCTTTTCAAGTTATAACATCCTGAAGATCTTGTTGCCTTTCTACAACACGTACACACCTTCTTGCTTTTATTCCTTGGACTAAAAGATGCTTATCGGTTATCGTTTCCAAAGCATACCATACTGTTTGCTCTTTCAATGTTTATGATCATCAATGGTACTCTTCTCTGCTACTACCTGTGTTATCCACTTCTGAAGCCAAGTTCTTTTTATATATACTGCCACTATTTTGATATCCTCTTCTTGCTACTGTTGACTATATAGCTTTCCATTTGCATTACAATCTTCGTAGATATTTCTCATCTTTGCCTTATTCTAACTAATCCCTCCTTTTAATGCTTGTCTCTGCTGGCTCATCATATAATCGTATCCTATTTAATCCCTTCATCTATTGTATTGCCAGTTGACTAACTCATTTTAACTGTAGAATATCTGCTTCTTTAGTCGCTCTTATTTCTGGTTTATGCTTCCTGTTTACTTACATTGTCTCTTATATCCCATCATGCCTCATATTGTATGATTCAAATTGCATATTGCCCATTTGACTCGGTTGACTTCAACTTTTCTTAGCTCTGGTACTCTGAATATGCTTTCTTTTTCTAACTGGAACCATCTGTCTATATCTACAAGCCTAGATAATCCTACTGCCTGCCATGATGTACTCATCAGTGGATGACCTACTTCAATGTTACATTCTTACCTGCTATTGACTCCTGCAACACTGGCGTCTCTTGTTTTTATCCATGTAACAAACTTGTATTCCAACTTGACTCTGCTACTTGACTCTGAGGTATATTGCCAAACTGATGGACGCATGTGATGACTCATTCTGGTGCATAGCTTAGGAATCTTCCGAGCAACGTCGAGAAAGGTGATAAAACTGGTCCTTAAGCTGTAATATGTATTCCATTTCGCGCGTTTATTTCTTTAGTTGTGGTTTCCGCAAAGATCTACTTCGAATCACTTGCTTCAAGAACAAGATGTACTCATCATTGGTAACAAAGACGCGTCAATGAGGACGATTCCAACTTTTTTTTAAAAGTGATTCAAGTCTCATCTTTATTCTTTTTTTTCAAATAGGCTATCTATCTACTGTTTCTTCTTCAATATCGCTTCTTGTGTCGACTGTCTACTCTTCTGATGAGTTGTTCTACTGCTCCATGTGCATCGTCTGGTCAAGAGGCTTCAAGAAAAAAAAATAAAAGTTGACCAAGCCAAGAACAAAAAAATCCAGCTGGGTTTCAAAGCAAAATTGATTCAAGCGGTGAATCTGTCAAGCGTTAGAAGACTCTCTAAAGGCTGCATCCATCATGAAATAGCCTACCATCCATCTAGAAATTGCTCTCCAGGGTCAACCAAAAGGCGCATCTGGATCCCCAACGTACCGTTCTATCCGGAAGAACCTAGAGCATCATCCTAGCTAGTAAAACGAAGGCTGGAATCCATGGTACGCTAAAGAAGTGCCCAAATATGGAATATATAAGGATCTACATTTTAATATAATAAAGAAGCCCTATTTGACATTATAAACCCAATAAGCATACCTAAATTTTAAATGACGCTTGATCTTAAGAAGCCCGATATGGCTATTAAACAGAAGAAACACGCCATCGTTCTAGAAAGGCTTCGAGAAACATGTTCATTCATATACTACAGAATTCATCAACTCTACTCGTTGCCATTATCCCATTGTCCGTCTATATGGCCATTCTCATTGGATTACAAAGCGTTATTTAAAAAGCTTAAAGCAGTAAAAAAACATGTATTGTGCACGGAAAACATGTCTGGTGCACATTTTGGATGTGCATCATACAAGATTTCGGCTATGTATGGGCCCTAAATACACATCCATTTTGGATGTGCGGTGTGCACATCCGGATGTGCATCAGACACATCCCATTTGCCGTGGTGTATGTAACAACCATAGCTCGATTCACTTACCTTGCGATAAACATCAGGTGTTGCCACCTCTACCAACAAGAGGGCATCAGAGCTAACAATGGTCTGCATTTTATGAGCGTTCATGCAGTACTTAAAAAATTTGCTCTGACCAGTTGCATCTATAATGAGGTTAGCATCGCATTTTAAGTAACGTGAAAGTCTTACCAGTTAGTTGAAGACGGAATGTTTTTTCCATTGATCGTCTTTCTTTGACGTCTTCAACCTTGTTCAAGCGGCCACTAATTTTGTGCCCTATACGAGCACAAAAGTAGTTTTGCAAGCACTGGCCCAACGTTGATTGGTTGATGTTGAGCTTCAAGTATTGTTGAGCCAACACTCGAAGCTCGCCATCAACTTCTTCAGTAGCCGCACTGTAGTATTCTTGGCCAATTTTTTTATTTGTAACGACTTGCATCCGTTCAGCTACAACGCGTTCCAACTCAGAAGGGTTGGAACGGTAAAAGTTCAAAGCTATTGATATCTTAATATAACGTACATCTTGTAAAATTAGTGCTTACCGTGAAGACATGCTTCAGACAAATAACTTTTACGATGACCTTTTTGAAGATCATCATCGCCATCATGATCGCCATTAGCTATCGAACCAAGCCATTCTTCAAAGGAGTTATCCTTGACTTCATTTGTGTCCGATACACACTCTCCAAGTGTAGAGCAAATAAGTACTTTATTTTCTTTGAAAGAAATTAAAGAAAATAACTATAAACTTCAAATGTCTTACCTGTACTAAGCCCTTTAAGAAGCTTAAAAAGCTTATTAACCTTAAGGGCTGCTTTCTTCGTTTTGACACATTTGATAACTTTAGCAAAGCTTGTGTCAATCTTACGATCGATGGTTTCTTTGTCGATGGAAATGTTTGAGTTCATTGTGTTATTAAAGTAAAAGAGAAAGAAATAAAAAAAAAGTTTTCAGTTCACGTTTAAGCAAACAGATTAACAGTCACAGGCTTTGTGTGGCTTTTGTAGTCTCATGCAACGCATTGTTCGGTGTATATTCGATTTACTTTAAACCAACAATCTCTTTCATCCGCTCATATTTATCAATTCTTTATAACCTAAAGAGAGATACAATCTGAGCATGATAAATTAAATCTGCGAGAGTCGTAACAGTTACATTCTTCTTGAGGATGTAAACGTCCAACACAACAACTTTATTCGAATATATATATACCATCTATACTCCACCCCTCATACAAGCTATAGGCGGGTCATTTTTAGCTGTATTTTTTTTGAGTACGTACGTACTAATTCGAATAGCACTTGCTATAATGCTCCAATCTCGACGGGAATGGTTGTAAATGACTTCTATGAGTCCTGCGCACATGCTGAAATGCAATTGGCATGATCGCTTTAGGTATAGGTGATCATCCATACTCTACCCCTCATACAAGCTATAGGCGGGTCATTTTTAGCTGTATTTTTTTTGAGTACGTACGTACTAATTTGAATAGCACTTGCTATAATGCTCCAATCTCGACGGGAATGGTTGTAAATGACTTCTATGAGTCCTGCGCACATGCTGAAATGCAATTGGCATGATCGCTTTAGGTATAGGTGATCATCCATACTCTACCCCTCATACAAGCTATAGGCGGGTCATTTTTAGCTGTATTTTTTTTGAGTACGTACGTACTAATTTGAATAGCACTTGCTATAATGCTCCAATCTCGACGGGAATGGTTGTAAATGACTTCTATGAGTCCTGCGCACATGCTGAAATGCAATTGGCATGGTCGCTTTAGGTATAGGTGATCATCTATACTCTACCCCTCATACAAGCTATAGGCGGGTCATTTTTAGCTGTATTTTTTTTGAGTACGTACGTACTAATTTGAATAGCACTTGCTATAATGCTCCAATCTCGACGGGAATGGTTGTAAATGACTTCTATGAGTCCTGCGCACATGCTGAAATGCAATTGGCATGATCGCTTTAGGTATAGGTGATCATCCATACTCTACCCCTCATACAAGCTATAGGCGGGTCATTTTTAGCTGTATTTTTTTTGAGTACGTACGTACTAATTTGAATAGCACTTGCTATAATGCTCCAATCTCGACGGGAATGGTTGTAAATGACTTCTATGAGTCCTGCGCACATGCTGAAATGCAATTGGCATGATCGCTTTAGGTATAGGTGATCATCCATACTCTACCCCTCATACAAGCTATAGGCGGGTCATTTTTAGCTGTATTTTTTTTGAGTACGTACGTACTAATTTGAATAGCACTTGCTATAATGCTCCAATCTCGACGGGAATGGTTGTAAATGACTTCTATGAGTCCTGCGCACATGCTCAAGTTAAAAAATCCGAATTGTGATAGAACAGGTAATCTTCTTTCTTCGCATCCTTTATCGGATACATTGGGTAATAAACGATTTTATTTTTGATACTTCATGCCAATGTACATTTGGCGTTAAATGAATGTGTATAGAGTGTAGCTAAGCAGTTGCTTCATCCATAGGATTGACCGTATTGTAAAAAAGGTCAAACTAATTGTAAAAGCAAAGTGTATATGGTATCTTTGTAAAAAATTAAAAAGTAGCAAAAATTGCTACGCGGAGGATTCGAACCCAAAACCTTTTTTGTTTTTGCAACTGTCGCTTCCAATTAAGCTAAAGAAGCGGATTGACTTATTCTAAAAATGGGTCTTAGAAACAAACACAAACATTAGTTTTTTTAGAACTTTTACAGTAATTTCAAAGCTCAGTTCATATCGTTATAAGCAATGTATTGTATCATACAAGTAACATACACATACCAGCATCTTAGAGTAGCTTTGATGTAGTCCATAGTCATTTTCTTGAAAAGTTGAAATATATCACCTTGAATTTTTCCAAGTCGAAAAACAACCATTTTTCAATCGGCGTTTTGGAGGCCTAAATCGCTGACCTCGGGGATTTTAAAATATGCATTCGAATCAGAAAACGAAGGGCTTTCAGATGAGCCAAAAAAATCTCGCTGACCCGCAAAAAATTCCTGTACTATGTTGTTTCTCCTAACCCTGAATATTTTTATTTCATTCTCGTCTCGCCTTCGGCTTCGCCGATTTATTTCCTTCTCGTCTCGCCTAAGCCTTCTCCTATTAAAATATGCATTCGAATCAGAAAACGAAGGTCTTTCAGATGAGCCAAAAAAATCTCGCTGACCCGCAAAAAATTCCTGTACTCTTATACGTATTGTTGTATGTTGAACCTTTACCCTGATTTTCTTGTTTATTATCTTATCGTCTCGCCTTCGGCTTCGCCTAAGGCATCCCTTTTATTAGTATCCTCGCTTAATTTTTTTTTTTTTTTTTTTTTTTTTTTTTTTTTTTTTTTTTTCTCGCATTTTTTATCTTTATTCTGTCTCACATTCCTTATCTTATATATTGTATCTAATTGTCCTGTACAATAAATCATATTTACTAATTTTTGTTTCAATATCCATTTTATTATATCTATTTGTATATGACAACTTAAGATTTACAGTAATTGACTACTTTTTTCCTAATTTTATACACTTTTTTTCTGCTATTTAATATGTTTTTTTTAATACTTATAAGCTCAAAATATGTCAAATGTCTATATTGATGAAAAGTTTGGCCTTTAGAAAACTACCATGTCCTGAAACTAAGATTTTTAATACTATTAAAAACCAAGACATAAATGACATGCACGCTGGCTTAAGAAGGAAGATAATGTTTATGTTTCATGTGTCCAACCCCCGTGTTCTAGTTTTTTGACCCCAGATTTTACCATGAGAGCTATTTGAAGAAGAACAAATGAGAAAACTGTACTTTTTTTAACGTATGTATGCTAAGGAGATTTAGAGATATCTCTGTGTCAAGTTTGAAGTCGATCGGTGATGATGAGATTCCTGAACTTTTTTTCATGTCGAAAAAAATAAAGACCAATAGTTAACCAGCTAAACAATTCTCTTAGAAAAAAAGGCGAGTTTTTTCTTGGATTGAAAAGGGTCTATTCTCAATAGAGAACGTCAGAATTTGAGTAATTTTGAATGAGACATGAACAGCGAATAGAATAAAGGTGGGAGTTGATCAAATCATAAAAGGAAGAGAAATTATCTAAAAAGAAAATCAGCAAAAAGGACAGGATCATAGTAAGATCTTTAAGAAGCAGATAGTTCATACGAAAACAACCTTTTAATCCTTAGATTTTTAAAACTTGTATTACTTATCATTCAGAAAGTAGATCTCTTTGTAAAGAATGAATCAGATGAGTAGGCAGGTGATGTGAAATTGCTAATAAAACGGCCGTTGTTATAGTCGTCATGTAGGTTAATAACAAAGTGATATAATCGAATGTTTAATCTACATAGTCAACTTGATCACTGCTTTTAGATTATTGATCTTACGCCATCATCACGCCCATCCACTTTTTGTATTCTTTCTCCAAGCTTTCCTTAAGATACGAAACTTGTTATTTTTCAATTGAAATAACATCAGTGTTTTTTGAGTAGAGAGTATTCAATATAGAATTGTGTGTGCTCTTTAAAAAATACATTCTTAGCTGTTGAATATATCCCTCCAAATGAGAGTATGGGTTGATCCATTTGTTCTTTGTTGAGCTTATAACCTAATGCTCTACATTCTATTCCAATGCCTCTCTCCAATACCAACGCAACCAATGCATCTGAACTTATCGGAAAGTATCTACTACAACGGCCTTCTGTACATATAAAAGCCGAAAGATCCATATGTTTATCTCGGTTGCACAACTTTTCATCCGCTTATGTATGATAATAGTTTCCATAAAGACAACGACAACGATAATTGAACTCCTTTTTTAAAAAACTATTAACACAACTGGTATATATACATCTCTATAACTTAGCTTTCAGCGGGTACTAGTACTTGTACATGTATGGAAAGCAGCGTTGAGTTGTGTTGTGTTTCAAGGTTGACTTTGGTTCAAGTGTGAAGGATTGGCCACTGACCAGAATTAGGAAACGTATTGTTATTAACAAGTGATTCGATATAGAAAGCTGACACGTCTTATGATGATTACCGAGGCAATAGTAAAAGTGATGCAACTATTGGGTAGTTGAACGAGAAGATAAGCATACGTTTTACTGAGCGTAAATTGGTGTTGTGAACTCGAGATAAGTTTAGGCATACTCTAAAAGGGTCAATCATATAAGGGTTGCCGGTTTTTTAGAGCTAATCCCATTGCTAATTGCTAAGATTTCAAGGTGTAGGTAAACGGTTTAAACATAAAGTAAATAGCATAAGAAGGGAAAGAAAAAAAAAGTTAATCGAACTAGGTTGGAAGCCAAGGTGAACGCAGTTTGAAAACAAATTAAATCTTATAAACTGTTTTCATTGGCTTATAAAAGTAGATCATTCTAGATCGATGTCTCGCAACTGATACATTTCACCATAAAAGGTATACGAACTTATATACATTCCAAAAATACTGTAAATACTATTCAATATGTTGTTCATTAAAACTATGAAACGAAAACCAGATGATATTGATAAAAAAAAAGGCTCATATATTTAATAAATAATAAGTGTAAAAAGGAGAAGAAAAAATAAAAAAGGCAAAAGAAGCAAAGTTCAAAACAATAGATCTATGGATAAGGCCACTGATCTACAACTCATTCAACTCAATGGTTGAAATCAATCCATGCGACTATTTTTAAGGCAATTAGTGACAAAATAAATATGATGCTAAATCAAATACATACGGTCTTTTGTTGGCAGAGCTTGATGAAGAAGGGCTTTCTTCAAATGCTTCAGGTGTCAAGGTTGCTGGTAGTAGCATTCGTGGAGGTTCTTGTGTTTGCACCTCTTGGGCCCTTTGCTTATCCAACTAAAGCCAACTATCAATACATACATTTAATTTTAATACTCTTCAAATCATCACCTTT
Organism: Choanephora cucurbitarum; assembly: GCA_025331435.1. Classification (NCBI taxonomy): domain Eukaryota; kingdom Fungi; phylum Mucoromycota; class Mucoromycetes; order Mucorales; family Choanephoraceae; genus Choanephora; species Choanephora cucurbitarum. The sequence goes on from JAIWNI010000266.1 coordinate 8,317, forward strand.
CTTTTCTTTGATTGCTGTCGATTATGATAGAAATACTCAAGAAGCATATCCTCAAGCCAAAAGTTGGTACAACAATCAGTGGGTATGCCATTCATAGTTGCCAGGGACCGAAGAAAAGTAAGAGCATCCTGTTTGATGCGATAATCAATATCACCGTAAGCTTGTAAAGCCCAATTGGGGTTTCCTGCTTCTAAAATGATGATCATTTTTTCTACAGCAACTGCTGCCAGCCCTTGTATGAACTTTTTTTGCATATCAAGAAGAGCTTCCTTGCCTAACTTAACAGAAGTTAAGTCAAAAAGTTGGAATGTTACTTGATCTTGAAGCCATTCTTGAAGAAAAAACTTCAGTCTTCTAGCGTACAACTTGTCAGTATCGTCCAAATCTTTTGGTGCTGGCTTGGATATACTGGGGCCAGAAGAGAGGGTGACATTGTGTCGAAGAGCTGGCAACTCGGCAGGCTGTTGAGCATTGACTATAAAAGAAATTCAAACAATAAGCTTAAAGAGATAAAAGTACCAACTGAAGGGTTACCTGGAGTAATTTTTGCCAAATTAATTTGGCATTCCAAAACTGTTTGTTTCAACGGTTCAACATCGCTTTGCAACTGAATGTTGGCTCTACGAAGTTCAATGACATTGTCGGCGATTTGACCGCAACAAGTGCTGATTTTTTCAAGTTCTTTAGAAATAGCCATTATATGTGTGTTGTATAGTTTATTTTTTAATGAGAGGATGAAAAGCTAATTGAGGAGATGATATAGCCTATTTATGTGGATTAATTTTATTAACACAAGATATACCTGATAACAAATAAATGTTTATTTCTCATTCTTTGTCTGCATTGATTAAAAAATACAAATTTAAGAAAAAAAGATTAACAGAAGCTCATTCAGCATGCATGTTAAGAAAAACGCATAGGATAGTACTCAAGACAACATGAATAGTATAGTTAGCGAATCAAAGACAACAGCATCTATATTGCCTCGTTGTAATTTCTATTTTCCATAGAAACGATTTGATGTTTAAAAAAGAGAATCTCCCTAAATCCTAATCCCTCTTTTTCAACAATCTCAAGTAGAATTAAAGAGCAAATTAACTTTTACGATATCACCTTCGATGATGAAAGCATATTCTATTCTGCTTTTTGAAAGGAAAACTGATGAATGTGCTTTGTACAGATACTATGATACTCAAAAATATAAACGCAAATAGAACTTTCTTTTTTAATATCTTTGATAGAAAGCCTCTTCTTGCAATAACGGTTTAGTCTGAAGTCTTGATTTTTAGTTCAAATTATAAGGTTTCATCTTTGTTGCTAATATGGAAAGCAAAGCAAGCATCTCGTTTACATGCAGGTTTTGTACGTTAGCATCTTCTAACCTCAATTTAGAAGTGATTAATTGAATTTTATAAGCTCATTGAACTCCCTTATTCCTAAAAAAGTAAGAGAAGAAGGGGAATGTGGTTAAGCATTATTCACCACGGCACATCTGAAATCTGAGATTGAATAAGGATGTGCATAATACACAGATTCCATGTCTAATACACATCCAGAAAATATAGAATGAGTTTGTTGCTGGTTAAATGATGCAAAACTGTTTTATTTTGGTTTGAGTATATCAGGGCAGTGAAAAGAGTCCACCTGAGAAGTTTGAAGTTGATCCGAGATGATCAGCATCTCCAACTTTTTTTTCATGTCGAATTTTTGAATTGGAAAAAAAATAAAGTCGAAAATAATGAGCAGCTGAATCATTTTCAAGCAGGGAAAAGAGAAAAAAAGAAGATGAAAAATATTAAGTCAATTTGAGCTCAATTTGAAATGATGAGAACAATCAGTCGTTTCCTAAAAGAGAATGCTTAAGAAATGAGTCTATAAGCGTGTTTCATCTTTAGCGAATAGTAAAGAAGAGAAATTGAAGCAGTAAGAGTAAGCAAGCAAGTGAATTTTTCTATCTCTTTTGTGCAACTCAAGTACAGTATATGTAGAGAAGGTAATATCGAAGCTCAATAAGATCAATGAAAGTGAAGGCAATTTAAAAAAAAGATTCGCTTGTGTTACCTAGTGGAGGAATAGAATCCTGAAAACCTCTGTAAAGAAACGTAAAGCGAAGATGTGAATGACATTTCGGACAAAGAAGCAAGTTTTTGTCTCTGTGAAACCACTAATTTGAATCAAGGTAAGGTTTGTAAGCCAACACACTTGAAGCATTTAATAACCCAATTGTATAATAATACCAGACTTCGACTCATTCTCAATCAAAGTATTTAATCCATAAACAGAAATTACATTTTTCATGAAAACTATCCTGAAGTCTGTACCTTTAATGTCTAATAATCTTTATATATCATATGGTAAGAAAGATAAGAGTGTTCATGATTGCTGTTAAGTGTTTCTGGTCGTTGTTTAGTCTATACTTGTCAACGATCTTAGTCGCATTGAGTTGCATCACTTCATCATGGTGCACTTAGATTCAAACTGTCGGTTAGATTCCATAAAAAATAACCGGTATATCTGTTATTCATTCTACAGCTTTCTTACTTTGTTAGCAATGATATGTACTATGTCTACTTGCATTGTCTTTGTTCAAGACATACCTTCTGAATCGATCTGAAATATGCAGAATAAAACCCTTCGTTCATCTCAACTGTAGTAACTTTTTAAATACTGCATTTGACCTCTCTAAGTATTTCACCACGATGTTGAGACGTATGTTGATTGCACAACAAATAAATGGTTTTCACTTTACCAATAGGCTTCATTTGAATACGTTGAGAATATTTCAAAAAAGCTTTATTCCGAGAGAATCATTCAATAGCTGAAGTTACGTTGTCAACTGGATACTGATCAAATAAAGCTTAGTGTGAGTGATTTGCAAGTAAGTCTCTATTGTCAACTTGATGCAATACTAGTGCATGCCTTTCGTTGGAAAGCTTTAAAAAAAGTAAAAGATGGAAAAAGCCTCAATACTCACCAAGTCTGACGTAGTCTAAAAAGAAGCTGTTACGATTGGCTAAAAGGAATTTAGATTATTCGTGAAACAGACTTCCGTCTCAAAAAACAACTCTCCAAATTAGGTAGGCTTACCATTTGAAGGTATTAAATTGGTTTTTAAGAGTGGCACATATCCGTTGATAAGGAAAACGAAGTATTTTATTTTCAAAAAATAAAGGGAAACAGAGTATCAATGGGGATACTCAATCCTTCTAATAATTGATGCTTAATATAAATGAGAGAATTATTCTATAAGTCTTAGCACCTACTGTCTTTTGTTTGGAACTGCATTTAATTCATCAGAATCGGTTGTATCATCAGCTTCTGGATCATCAGCCTAAATATGCAACTGTTAGGACAAATAAAGCAATGGATTTGAATGCATTATATACCTTCATGTCAACACCTCTTTTGCGATTCCGATACATGTATTTCACAATGATATCGGATATCCATCGATTCTCACAACGGTTTCCTGGTATACCTAGCTCTGTTGCCGTTGAATGATAGGTTTGGATCATTCGTTCCTGTTGTTCCAAATCCAACTTGCAAAATGCTTTTGATTTCCAATTGATACCTTTTAGCTTCATTGCTAACAACTCCTTATTCAGGACAATTGATCCAATTTCCTGCAGATCTTTGTAATAGGTATACATGGCAGAATTCTTCTCGTTGATCTGTCCCAAATCGCCTGATTCTGCTACAACTTCATTGCCTTTCCATGCTCTTATAAAGTATTCAATCCTTTTGATGTACATATCGGATTTGTCACAATTCAACATTCTTCTGTCAGGTCTACGCAAGATAAGATCTCTAGGGATAAACTCCTGCGGCATAGATACTGATGATGGTTGCTCTGTCAATGCACGCTCTAAATCAAAATAGTTGAGCTACGCTATTATTTGTTGAAAAGCTAAAGACTGGTTTTACCTGAACGAAGACTCTCTAACATGCTACCTATTTGTTGAACTTCAAACGAAAGTGCTCTGATTTGAAGACTTATATTCGATGAATTGCTTTCCAATGCATTTATTCTTTCTTCTAATCTGTTACATGATGTGCTGATGTAGTGCAGTAAATTTTTGTTGGATTCCATTTTAGGTTTCCAGTAAAAGTATAAATTTATGTGAAGAAAAAATGTAGATGGATATCAAACCGTCTGACAATCACACTTGGTTATATATAACTTGAGCGGATAATTTTCATTGAATCAACATATGTTATTTGTATTTGATTGTATGAGTTCTCTTGTACACTTTTGTGGCATGAAAAGTTGATGCGAGTATTAACCGAGGTGATATTTATACATGTTTGGGAATTGCTATGAAGCTGTTTGCAAATCAACTGCATCACTTTTTTTCCATTTCTTCATAAATGTAAATTTACCATAAACAAATCGAAAGGCGTTGTAGTATGGTATAAACAAAGGCTATTGGACTTCATACTAATGCAAAAGGAAACTTGCTTTCGATATATCATCATTCGAGTGTTAGGTTGTACAGCATGATTGTCTATTTCATCTCAAATAGGAACTTGTCTTTTCAACGATGGCGTAATTGTCACATAGTATCATCTGTCACGATGTACCAAAAGCTTAGCCATACAAAGAAGAAGAAGACTTTCACATTTGATTTTAGAGTTCAATGACGCTATGATATCATATGCGTAACACATTCATTGTCATGCAAAATAAGGTTTCTTGTGCTCCAGCCAGGCATTAGATCATAAGGTGTTCAAAGACGTAAGGTACACTGATGAACCTCAGTAAGTATAAATAGTCGTCTTTATTTCAGCTTTGATTGATCCTCATTCGAAGGAATACCAGCTTTTCCCTAACCCCTAAACTCACATCCATTTTCACTTACCACTTTACATCTTATTTTATTACTATGCCTGCTTTCAAGTGTTCTGGTTGCCAAAGTCTTTTTGCTTCTCGTGCTCAACTCCGTAACCACCAACGTGAGACTGGGTGCTTTCGCAATGTAATTGAGAGTGCTCTTGCTGCGTCTACTCATGTCCGGGATTCATCTGCTAGCCCAGCCCTCCGTCAAGAAGAGAGATCTTCCAGACTGGTCGGTGATCGACATGAGGGTTCGACTGAACCTATTGTGGAACAAGAGGATATTCCTGACTTTGAGGGAGTTTCTCCTGCTGCTTCTGTTGCTTCGAATGATCCAATGGATACTGATGAAGTTGATGATGTTGCTGATGTCGAGGTAGAAGAAGAGGTTGTTGTTTCCCAGGTAACTGAAGAAGAAGAAGATTTAGGTAAGTGTGATGCGCAAGAGTTTTTTTTTCCACAAAATTCTTACATGTATGATGTTGTAGTAGAAAGAGGGCCAATTGTGCAGCAGTGGGTTGATGATGCTCAACTTGAAACTTGCGATGATTTGGCCATGAAGCTGATGCGTGTCTTTGACATGAACAAAATTTCCAGACAAGGTCAAAGAAATATCTTTAAGTGTCTCAATATGGACTTCATGCCTATGGTCGGGTCAGATAGTAAGTGTCTTGTATTGCATTGTAGATGAATGCATCTACTAACACAATTTGACTATACTAGGTGTACTCACTGGCAAGCATTTCAAAACACCAGATACATACAGACGTATCATCAGCAAGAATTCAATCACCACCGTTAGGTACGACATCTGCCCTAATGGTTGCTACCTTTACCCTGTTGATGACATCAATGAAGTTGTATGTCCAAATGTGAATTGTGGGGTAGCTCGCTATAAAAATGCATCTGCTCTCAGTATTGAAAATAGAGATCCAACTATGCCTCTGCCCGCTCTTGTACCTCAGCAACAGATGGCGTATACCTCTATTTCACAAGCATTAACTCAATTATATGTGGATGACGATCGAATGGAAATACTCTCCTACCGCGACCACTTTTTTGATAATGCTATGCTGAATCAACATTATCGTGATGTTTTTTCTGGTGACTCGTACGCCAAGCTGCTAGAAAAGGAGAATATGCGAGACAACACTATTTGCTTGGTGATCTTTGTAGACGGTTACCAGCCCAAAAACGTTAGGAAAGCTCATCAAGTGATGATCAACTGTCTTATTATGAATATACATCCAAAATACAGGTAAGTTGGTGAAAGCTATATATTACTCTATGATTAACTTACAATCATCATTGTCGCATAGAACCAGGGAAGAAAACATGATTCAAATTGCAATCTGTCCAAAAAAGCCATACGATCTCTCTTCTTTTCTTCGCCCTCTAATTGCTGAGGTAAATCAACTATACAACAGAGGCCTTATTATCAAGAAAGGAGATGAAGTAAGGTATGACGGTAACGTAGCTATTCTCGGCTTTACTGGTGATATTCCTGGTATTGCTCAAT
>JAIWNI010000267.1:0-14514 GCA_025331435.1 Choanephora cucurbitarum
AATCAGGCTTCAAAATTGAGATCTGCCAGCCCAATGGATGACGTTACCCTTCAATCAGTAACTGTTAACCGCGAAGCTTTGGCTTATTATGGAGAGCCGAATCCTCTCGAATTAGTTGATGACATTTTGGATTTCTATGAAGATGATGAAATGTATCTCGATGCTAAGCGCCAATACATCCTGTCAGCAGATGATGAATCTGTCGGTGTTTCCAATATCAAAAACTCTGAGGTCCATCAGATTCTTAGAAATAAAACGTTAGCCATACTGCAATCAATGAAATTGTTAAATGGTATAACAGAAACCATAGAGGTGAGTGTTTCAAGTATATGCACGATAGTAATACTAACGCTGTATACTATCGGTACAGATGTTCCTCCTCTTGATTCTTTCAACAAAGAAACAACACGGAATAAGCAGGAAAGTGTTTTCAGACCAAGAGAGGTCGCCCAATGCGGTGAATGCAATTATGCATTCAACAAGTCCAATGAAACTCATTGTCCTTCTTGTGGTGGCAGCAGAAATGATGAGTATGGCAATTCTGTCTCAAAGCACTTGCAGCTTGAAATTGCAACACAACTAGCATCACTGTTCAAGAATAAAACCTTTGCCAAACAGTCCAAATTCATTGGCATGGATTGTTTGAAAAAGATTTTCAAGGGAGACTACTCGGACAAGCTTGCAAGAAGAAATAAGTTCTTGGAGGGTGAACGAAACCTTGCTCTTGACCTGTTCATTGATGGATTTAATCCACACGAGTACAGCAATGACAGCATGACCATTGTGAACTTGCAGATCTTTAATTTGCTCGAAAACGAGAGGTAGTTAGCTTAAAACATCAGATACTTGCACGTGACTAAAATATTAACTCGTTTAACAGAATGAGGAAAGAAAACCTCATAGATGTTGCTTGTATCTTCAAGACCAAGCATATCTACAGCTATCTGACATTCATGTTGCGCGAGTTGAAAGATTTGCAGAAGGAAGGGATGGTCGTTTAAGTCGGTTAAGAACGTTACCACATAAAAGTGCATTTGGTGGGATCTTTTGGTGACATCCCTTCGGTTTCCGAAATCAACCACCTTTCTGGCCACATATCGTACCATCCTTGTAGACTGTGTACCATTAAAGGAAAGTACATAAGCTCAACTGTGTGTACACATGAAGCTGCCAATCCTGATGATGACCCATGTAGGGAACGTACATTGGTTGACTTTGTAAAGCCTGATGTTGCCCATGGAGTCAAAGAAAAGAGCCCATTCTCCCAGCTTAAATCCTTCTTTTCACCTATGTTTCTTAAAATCGATACTTTACATTTGTTTGACCAGAACATCGCCAAAAGAGTAAAGAATTATTTGAGCGCTGATACGTCATTCAAGTTGATGACAAGATATCAAAACTCGATCTCCATGAATATTAGCAATCAAGCCTCCGCTATGCCTAATATCTTTGAAGGGTCTTTCAAAAAGTTCTTGAAGTTTGCATACAAGATACGTGGGATTGACTGGTCCTTGTTTTTGCAGTTTGTTGCACCAACATTGGTAATCGAGCAACTTGAAATTGCAAGAGCATGACAGGAAAAGTCAGGAGGGTATCAGCCCAACCAGACCTTAAGTCAGGCAATCGATGCATTGACATAGACTTTGATGATTTATGGTACTGCTACTAAGCGCAATATAGACGACGATGAAATTAAAGAGCTCGATGCCCTCATACAAAAATGGATTGGATTTTTGCATGACAATATGCCTCCTACAGCCACTAACATCAACATGCATTAGCTCACCCATCTTACTCAATGGCTTGGAGCATATCATCTCCATCATGTCAATTGCAAGCCTCTTGAAAGACGTATTCAAAGGATGAAGCGAATGATCAAGTCTACCTCTAGCACTATAAGAAACGCTGAAAATGTTATGATTGATGAGACATATCGCAATCTTCAATTACCATCAAAAATTAACTACAACAGACCCATAGATGCAGAAAAAGACTTGAGGGTTTAGTTTACAATCAGAAGATGTCTAAATGAATTTCGCTCTGTTAATTTGTCTGAATATCCAGCTAAGCACAAGCATGTTCCGCAGAATCGTCTTGCAACAGATATACTTGTTGCTAAAACGATAGAGCTCTCTAAAAGCAGAAAGTTCGACAGTAGTCTTGTGAAAGACAAGCGACAAAACCGCTTATCATGCTATGCGCTAGTTCAATGCCAAGGCCAGACAAAACCAGCCATCGCTAAAATTCTGCTTCTGTGTAAGAATGAAGACATCAGTTATGCTTTGGTACATTTTTACCAAGGTGTAAATGTCTCTGATGCAGGTATTCCGTTTTACAACGGTAACGACTTTGCTAACAGCGATATCTCGTCTAGGAATGCAGCGGTAAAAGTGGTTTTGCTTGAAACATTACTTGTGCCCATTGCAATGCTGCAATCTGATACAAAACTTGACAATTATTTGGGGCGTATGTATTTCTTTTAGCCGAATATGACTAGAGCTGCTGTTCCCATTAAAGATTAAAACTTTTCTTTTGACTTTGAAGATGACATTTACATTGCCAGTGATGATGATGCTTGATGCTTCTACTATACTCAAGCAAACAGTTTTTTGATTAAATAAAGCATGAAAATACATTTTTCGCAGGATTTATTTTTGAACAAAAAAATCATTTAGGCTCAAACTGCAACCTACTTAGATAAAAAAGGAACATAACTAGAATTTTCATAACTGAGGAATAGAATTTTTTAGGAAAACCAGGATTTTTCTCGGAAATCCAGACCACAGTGAAGGGTAAAAAGCTTACGCTCAAAATTTAATACAATCGTTGCTGCTCTTCCTACAATGCAAAATATTAAAATTATATCCTTTTTTTTTAGTTAATTACACTTACTTCGAGCAGCACAATTTCTTGCTTAGTGCGGCATAGTTCATGCCATTTTGTAATATAATCAGAGGACGTTATGTTTTTATTTTCATATTTTTTCACTATTAATAAAATTTCAGTGAATTTTCCGTGAAAACTCCGTTAACATTCACGGAAAAAAATTTCATTGACTACAGCGTTTTTTCACGGTTTTCACTGTAATTTTTTAGTGAAATTTAAAGGTGCATTAACGGTTTTCACTGAATTTTCATTGTTCCTATCATCATAATTCACGGTTTTCACTGAAAATAAAGCAAGCGTTAGGCTAGCTTGGGTTCTTGTTATTGGCTCATATCCTGTAATTATTATTGGCTCATAATATGCTCATATTGTATGCTTATGCTTTAGCTTCCATTGCATGCTATATACATCTGAACTGATGTATCAATTCATAGTGTAGTTTTCAGTAAGACCACTTTTATTCAAAGAAAAGATAGAATGGCAAAAGCCAAATGTGAGATTTGAGGTATAGCGTTAGAGACATTAATGAAAACAATCTGAAATCTTGTTGTATATTAGCATAACGTCAAGAAAGATAAGTCTATTTTACTTACAGTGTCTCTTTCTACCTCGCTTAAAATTGCTTGCAGAAGAGGGATCATTCTAACAATAAAAGATTGTAGTTTAGATAGTATTCTATACATTAAGAGTTTCAAAATGCATTACATTTTGTCTCTTGGATGAGGTAGCCTGTCCCTCATCTTTCGCTTCATCAGTGCTCTTATCACCTTCATCGCTTTCGCCACTCTCTTTATCAGTTGCACCTTTTTCTACTGGAACAGGCATGGCATTCTTCTTACCTTTCTTTGCAGTTTTCGAGCTATTGAAATTGCATAAGTTAGCTGGTAGAACATACAAGCCATGAATCTCTCACTTACTTGAAATATCTGACTTTGTTCTCGTAGATACTAACTACTACCCTTTTTATCATCCAGTTGTTGCAGAAAGCATCCATACTAGAACTCAGGGCTTCTTTTGCTTGTTGATGACAAAGTGGATACACCTTGTTACGAAAGAAGCCCTTCACCTCTTTCTAGCTTAAGGGCTTACCATCGCAGGTTGTATCGATGGTGTTGGTCACAATCCCGAAACAGATGTCATGAAGCATGCTGTGCTTGGCCTCAGCTTCTGCCTCACCTGTGATTTTTGCCATTGCTTCAATCAAATGGTCTTTTGTGGGCTTGACCAAAACAGTGCTACCTTTCTTGCCCATCTTCTTTGGTGCAGGAGTCACAAGCTTTTGTCCAGTAGAATTCTTTTGTGAGCTTGCTTCTTCTTGCTTTTTTTTTGAGCTTCTTGCAATTGAGTCAAAGTCAAAAATATCTTTTGCAATGTTTCATTGAGTTGCTCTGTTGACAATCGTTCGCTCATGTTTTTGTGGCTAAAGAAAGTTAATAAAAGATATTTGAGATATGGAGATTATCTCGTTTTATAAACATTAATGCCGAAGGAAGAAATGTTATTACTGCCATTTCAGTACGTTGCACAGGTATTCAAAATACATTTGCCTAAAACAAGTGGTAAGCAGTCAAGAGGTCCATTAAGCACTTGGTCAATATACTTATCTATGTCTAGAGAGAGCTAGACTGCTGATTGTCAGATGAATAAGCATGTGTCGACTATGAAGCATGGATGACCAAGACGTTTTGTTGGAATAGAAAGCTATATAAAGCCTCCACTATTTGGAACAAACGTGTCCTCATTATCTGTTCATTAACTATTTTTTGCCAATCCTTTTTCATCAAATGCCTAAAACCGCCAAAAGTGGCCAAACCGTAACTTGTATGAAGTGTGGTAAAAGAGTCTTGTCCAAAAAGTTCTCTACTCATTGGGCTCAGCATGTCAATCAAGCGACTGTTGTATCATTGCAGGAGAAATTTCATTCTACTAAACAGCTCAGTGATAAAATGAGCATCGAAAGCTGTGGTGTTGAGGAAGGCGCTGATCGAGCTAGTCCTCCTATGGATTTTGGCAGCCCCTTGAATGAAACGCCTTTGGACTTGGGGAAAGCTATGACATGTCCGTTGATGACATTATGGTTGATGCTTTGGTTGCTGAAGACAATGCCAATAATCATGCTAGACATATTCTTGATACGCCTGTTTACGACAACATGAAAAGACAATACGTACTTTTTGAGAATGAAAATGATATAGAAGGTGAAGATTATGCTTTTGACTTGGTATCGCATCCAAAGAACCTAAGATTTCATGAGATTCTCGGAAAAGAGACGCCCGCACAAACTACGATAAATGAACTTGTCGAATGGTATGATGAATTCCATGAAGGTATAGCGATTGATATGTGTTGCTTTTTATACCTTTACTTACTCTTTTATGGAATCGATCTATCGCCTCTTAGTTCCGCTAGTAGAGCCCGAACCTTTTCAAAGGAAGAATGCATCTTCAAGCCTTTAATAATTGATGTATGCCAAGAATGTCTATTTGCTTTTCCCGATGACGATACCATGGTATGCCCACTTTGCAACAGTCAACGTCTTGACGAGACTGGCAAGCCATACGCAACATATCAACAATTAGAAGTAGCGCCACAGTAAGCCTCCTTGTTTCTCAACAAGTCATTCATTTGTCAGCCTGATAACTTTGGTATCAATTGTCTTAGCTGGCTTTACAAGGGTGATTGCTTGATTTGAATGATTAAAAGAACCGATTTCTTGAATGGCGCTCATAACCTGGCTGTAGCTCTGTTTCTTGATGGATTTAACCCTAATCAATTTGGTGCTAATGAAATAACAATCGTATTATTACAGATTTTGAACATACCCGAATCCGAAAAGTAGTCTACCCAATTGAAATATCACTTGTTTGATGTATACTGATTTCTCAATTACCTATTCAAATTCAAAAAAGAAAATCTGATCGATGTTGCCACAATTCCCAAGACCAAGAACCTGCACAGCTACCTCTGGTACATGTTGCGCGAGCCTGAAGAACTTCAGACAGAAGGCATGGTTGCCCGAGTTGGAGAAGCACAATACCATGTAAGAGTTCATCTTGTTGGTTCGTACGGTGATATCCCAGTGGTATCAGGTGTAAATCACTTAGTAGACCACACATCGTACTTCCCTTGCCGCCTGTGCACAATCCGTGCTTATCGATTCAATTTGACTATGTGTTTATGCATAGACAACAACGAAGTAGGTGATCCTTGCCGAGACAGAACTGCCAAAGATTATATCCAATCTGACCTCAAGCATGGCATCAAAAAGCAGAGCCCGTTCAAAAGCTTTTATTCGTTCTTTTCTCCTTACTTCTTGGGTGTTGATACCTTCCACTTGCTTGATTTAAACATTGCAAAGCAAATAAGGTCGTTGCTTTCATCTGAAGGTCCATTCTTGTTGAAAGCAAAGTCGCGAAAAGGAAATATCTGATATTATTAAGAACCAAACAACAACTATGCCATCTGTTTTCAGCGGTGAATTTAAAGAATTTCTTAATCCTAGTGCACAGATAAGAGGTGTCGATTGGTCATTGTTTCTTCAATTTGTGGTGCCAACGCTTGTTGTTGAGCAAATCCAAATTCAGCAGAGTAAGCGACCAACAATGCCAGCCAAAACCACTAAGAAGATAATCACTGCATTGTGCCAAATATCAAGAATATGCGGAATAGCAACCAAGCGTGATATTGACGAAGAAGAGATAGCTGTGTCAGACAAGTTGATAGACGAATGGCTTGCCTTTGTTTTTAATCACTTAAAGCCCGAGTCTTTTACGGTGAACCAGCACTACCTTGCTCATTTGCTCGAACTTTTGAAGGCTATCAAATTGCAGCAAGTAAACTGTAAGACATTGGAAAGAAGAATACAAATGCTTAAAAAATCAATGAATGCCAAATCCAACGTCCACAAAAATGCGGAAAATGCAATTGTCAATCAGGCATATCTTAACTATGCAAAAAGAGCAAAGATTAACTATAACAAAAATGTGTTAGCAGTCGAAGACGTTGATGATTGCTTTAACAAACCTTCACAGCTAACTGATTTCGAACAATATTCTTTAAGACGCCTCTTATCAGACTTGGTTGGTATTGTTGCATGCGACTTAAACAACGACATAATGCTTGCCAAGTCAATCAAAATAACAATAGCAAGAAAATTTGACGGCAGTATCCGAAGCGATAACCGGAAAAAACATTTCTCGTGCTTTGCCTTAGTTCAATCAAAAAGTCAAACAAAACTAGTTATCGGTAACATACTTCTTTTGTTCAAGTCAGACAAGTCTGAAGAAAAACATGTCGCGTTGATCCATGTCTACCAACAGTTACAAGTTTTTGAAGCAGGCATACCTTTCTGTGATGGATTTAAGTTTGTTAACAATGACCCATGCTCAAGCAATGTCTGGCTAGAAGTGGTACCACTGGAGAACTTGCTAGTACCGGTTGCAATGCTTCAATCTTCCTGGACAAGAACACCTTTTGACCAAAGAATGCATTTCTTTTGGCCTGAAATGAACAGAATTGTTCGCCCATAGAACAATATGACTTTTCGTTTGATTTTAAATTCAATATAATATGATTAACTGTACAGTGACCTATCAAAAAAATCAAGAATTTTTTTTAATATCCGCAAAATCACAATCATCATGTCTTGGTCTTTGTCCTCTAACAATCACTTTTCAACCTTCTAAGACCTCCAAACTTACACAATACAATCAGAAAACCGTTACAAATATAAATAATAACTTTTTTTCAGTAAAAAGATATAGTTTATTATAATAAAAATACATTAATAGGGGGTAGGCCCCCCTTTATTTTTTATCACTAGTCTAAGTCTTTGAGGCATGCTTGCAACAAGACGGTCCCAGTCCTTGGGCTGAAGTTCGTCCCAAATCTTTTGCAAGCATGCCTTGTGTTTATCCATGGTTTTGAAGCGGCCTTGCTTGCTTGCCTGGGCCTGCACACGCCGTTTCATAATCATCCATAAATTTTCGATTGGATTCAAATCCGGCGATTGTGCAGGCCAGTCTAGCACATCAAGGCCCTTCTCTGTCTTCCATTCCTTGGCAATTTTAGATCTATGGACTGGAGCCCCATCTTCCATCAACACGAGACCCTGCTCCAATCCATAAAATCTTGTCAGAGGACCTTCGTAGATGGACGATACGAATCCAGGGCCCCTTCGTTCTTCATCGCCAAGGAAGTGCAAGCCTGACTTCTTACCAGACCTTATAGCACCCCAGACCATCAAGGAGGATCTACCACTCTTGAAGCTGGGTGCAAGACAGCCCTCCAGGTACTTCTCGGTTGTCAGGCGCCAAACCTTCACCACGGCTGAATTCTTGCCATTTTCGAATGAACTTTCATCGGTCCAAATTACCTTCTTCCAGTCTTCCACTGTCCAGCTCTTATATTTTTTAGCAAAATCAAGTCTTCTCTTTCGATGCATGATGGAAAGAAAAGGCTTCTTCTGAGCAACTCGGTTGCGATACCCCATTTTGTGCAAGGCACGACGGACTGTGCATACACTGACGGCCTTGGGCAAGGAAGCAGCCAATTCAGCCAATGTTGCTCTTCTATTGTAGTTTACCTCCCTGACAAGAGCACGAATCATTCTGGGAGTCATCTCAGTCTTTCTACCTGATCCTTTAGCACGATTTGTGGTATCACGCGAAATTCCTCTGCTTAAAATTCCATACACCGTTTTCACATTCACGCTTGTTAGGTGTGCAATTCTCTTGGGTTTGAGGTCTAACTTGTACAGTTCGAAGATAAAGGCTTTTCTTTCTTCAGTTACGTGTTTTTTAGCAGACATTTTATTATATAAAAGAGATAAAGGGGTACATTCATTTCATGCATGCTCAAGATATTTATGCGGATATTAAAAAAATTCTTGATTTTTTTGATAGGTCACTGTACAATAAATATATGAGAAAAAAGATTTTATGCAAATTTGTGTTTGAGCCAGTTTTTTTTCTGCAAATTTTTTCTAAGTACTACAAAATCTTGCTGAAAATTCTTTAAGTCCTTTTTCTCTGGTTCTTTTTTTAAAAGTCAGATCTTTTCACTGCTTTTTCACTGCTTTTTCACGGTGTTCACTGAAAATTCACTGAAATTTTAATCATAGTGTTTAATAACGATTTCTAGACTATCGATTTTTCGGTGGTTGTAGTCGCGAGGACTTGATTTTCAAAGAGATTGATAAGCTTCTTAGTTGCGTACGGATGCAAAAATTGATTTATTACATGTATCTCGCAACTGCAGTAAGTCTGTGATATTTCGCGGGTTAAAGAAATATAAAAATTCAATGAGAGGGAACTCGAGGGTACGTTTTGTTAGAAGAAATAAAAGTGGGGATTTTTACTACTGCTGAATTATGTCTGGTTTAGGTGTGATGTTTGTAGGATCTCAGTATAACATATTTTTGATCTATTCTCAGATATATCAGTATGAACAATTTTCTTCTAGGATATCTAGCCATCTGTGTCAACAAGATATCAATGCTAGATCCAATCCCTCAAATCAATAAGATTTGAAAATATGTTGTTTGGATCTGGATATATCTTTCGAGAAGCATTTATTGCTGTCTCGATATAAGGAATATAATTGAGTTATTCAATAGCATATCAGGTATAACCGTTTCATATATTTTATTCACAAGGATAGTTGGTAGTTGGAACAGGTTTTTTATGGTTAATAAAGATAGACAAGCCCGTTTTATGATTGTCTCAGAACTATCGTTTATCCAAACAATGATTTAGTCTTTTGTCAATTCAAATCTCGAAGACCGTTATTTGTTAACATAGAGAACACTATCTTCAATTGTAAATCTCTGTATCACTTAACTGTGCACCTATCATTGCATCACAGTTATTCATGGTAATTAAAATATGGAGAAGTGCCACTTGTATAAATCTGTCCTTGCTTGCAATGTGTTAGCTACGCACATTGGAAGCTTTATACGTCATGTTGTTTCTTCTATGATTATTACTTTTTCCTATTGTTTCGAAAACCAATTATGCAAGCTTGTGGCTTGACATCGGCTGATTTTATGTTTTCCAACTTTGTGAATTATTTTCGATGTATCGATTATTATGACCTCTGTCAAGATAAATTGCATCTAATTGAGTTCAAGATCCATAATCATTTTTCATGTAAGATTTGTGTATGCATATATGTCCCAAATACGACATTGGTCATAGATATCAATTTTTTTTTGCAATTTTTTAAGATTATTGATGGTCAAGGTAAGCTTTGCAGCTTTTTTGGAATCTATAAGAAAAATAACATACACCTTAATTTATGTACGCTAAATTGATTTCGCATAAACTTACTTATATTTCTATTTTTGAAGAGATGCTTCTTGTTGATAGCAAAAGCAAGCAGGTAGTTCTTCAGAAGCGAGGCGAGAAAAGCGGTAACTTCAGAGGCATGTAGTTTTTTGAGATGCGCAAACTGGCTATCTTCAAGGTTTATAGGAGAGATGAAGGTTGAGCTTTGCCCAAGCACTTCGTAAACAGCAGTTTCCTGCCTTAACTTTTCAATTTTTTTGAAATTTTTGATTGGGATTGAATCCGAGGGAACTTCTTGTTAGTAAACTCGCTATGTTCAAATATCAGTCACCTCCATTTTTTTTTAAAGTAGGCAATTTTTTTTGTTAATCAAGTATACTAAGTAGGGCTTGTTACGAGTTACTTGCTCTTGGATTTCTTCGTACTAAGTTTCTTTTAAAAACCTTTCAGTAGCGTTTAGAGAGAGCAACTCTTTGGATCTTGTTCATTCTTGTTGGATGCTTGTCAGACCAACTCCGAAAAGTTGAGCTTCTAAAACCAGAAGTTTGTCTTGGTGATTTTTTTATTATTTTTTATTTGCTTGGCTAATAAACAAGAACATTAGAGAGAACAACAAACGCATCAACAAAACACAGCAGCACTTACGCAACTCAAGCATTTCTTCAAAGGTAAAGTGAGACACCGAGTCTGAGATTACCAAGAGGCGGTTTCTAGATGACGTGCTACGCGTCATAGACACGAAGCCGTTCAAATATGACCGGAACCTCTCACAGCCCTCGTCGTCTGTATACCCAAAGTTTGAGATGTACTTCGGGTTGTATCTCACTTGGTACGCCATGTTATCAGCATATGAGTGGAAAGCAGTAACAGCATACCACGTATCATTCTCCTTCAAGTATGAGAAATTTTGCTATTAAATATCCAATAAATTAGTATTTATTAGTTGATTGATTTTGTTCCAATGGTACTTACTTCCAAGTTCTTTTTCACCATGCACGCAATATCATACATAATGCCATACTGTGTATTATGGCCTTCTTTCTGTGTGTTTATCAGATACTAAACACAAGCAAGAGCATATTTGTGGCTAATTGTTTCAAGAGTTAGAATAGGATGATATACTGATTGAAGTTTGGCTTACCCTTCACCACCGCGGATGTTGTAAAGGCGCTCAGAAACACCATGACCACAAGAGAAATTGGGTATCAAAAAAGGAAACTTAACTGGCGGGCTACGATTTATTGGATAAAAGCTGTGTAATCCCCCAACTTGAGTTTTGAATTGGGGTTTTTGTGAGACTTTATTGATAAAAAAGTAGACTTGTAAGACAAACAGAAAAAAACGGAGAAAAAGGGTGTGACAAATCTAACAGAAACGTAAAAGTGTTAGTATACGTTTTTAAAATAGTACTTAGAAAAAAAAAGTGAGTTAGTTCAGTGCATTTGCTACTTCAGTCAATCTTATTTTGTTGTAAAAGAATCAGTAAGTGCCAAATTTACGAAGGTAATCAAATGAAACCCATTGCGCTCTGTGTGCATATTAAGAACACATTCGATAACGACTTCTTCTATGCTGTAGACGTTGAAACATTCGTACGCTCTTAGAATGTTTTTGGATGTGTCTTCTGCTGTAGCTTCACAAACACGGAATTGGTGAATCATGTTGTTTCTGATCTGGCCAACGAAAAAAGATTCCACACCAAAAGCATCTCTTTTCTTGAAACAAGCTTACATGTTTTCCTTCATAGAAGGTAAAGTGTAACCAGTCTCGTTGTTGTCCGCAAGATTTTCTTGATCCATCGAGGAGGTTATGGTAAAACTCACCCGAGTGTTCTTGAATTAATGACAAGACTTGATCTCCTGTTTGCACACGTTTCTTTTCCTCATCAAGCCATAATCCGCCATCAATTATATGTCGCATAACACTTTGCTTGCCGAACTTTGTTGCAAGTTGTTTAAAGACATTGACCTTGTTGGTATGGTGGATATGTTCGCGAATGTATTTGTTGAACTGCTCACCCTTCTCAATCTCGAAGTTCAATGCTGTGCCAAAGCGCTGAATGTCTTCTGCAATGTGAGTGAGAAAATGTACCTTGGGCTTCGCGGTGTATCCCTTGTGATCTTCAATAGTGCAGACTGTATCGTTATGATGCAAAGCAAAGACAAGTTCATCGGATGATTCCTTGACAAGCTCAACGTAAGCATCAAAATTGTCGCGAACTTCTTGAACAAATAGTAGTGAGCAAAGTTTACCAAGCTTTGCAAAACAAAGGACAATTTTCGCAATGTGTGTTGTAGAATCGGAAAAGTTGGAAACCAAAATGACTGGAAGAACCTGAGGCAAGACCTTGTAATCTCTTCCAAGGAATGATCCACAATGTCTGAGCTGTCTACTGAATTTACGCGAGAAACCTTCAGAAGATTTATAATTGTCAAGCGCATCAGCAATTATATTCATTTTTTCGTCGTTTGCAACTATCTTAATCAAATCGTTAGTAAGATACTGAGCGATTCCTAGTAAAACTGTATGCAAAATCTCGGTAGGCGTAACCTTGTCAGGGCTGAAAGCATTCAAAGCCAATAGTGAGTCAAATCCTTAAAAGATAACTTCGACGCTGGGTGGTCTTTGTTGTATTCGATTGCATCTTGAATTATGTGGCTTCGATTAGGAGTTTCAGCAGCCAGCTCATAGTGAGCTCTTGTTCGTCTAGTGTGATTCTTAATGCAGTAATCCCTGGGGTTGAGCCTGTTAACACTACGTCGTTGAAGACAAAAGTAACATTTTCTACAAGGATATTCAGTACTGTGATTCAAGAGACCACATTGTTGAGGGTGACAGTGATAGTCTGCTTCAATTCAAAAAAGAGGGGCAACCACAAAAAAATTCTGGTTACTAGCGGCAGAGTCCATTACTATTCCTTGTTCAAGTTTTTGCAAATCTTGTACAAGAGTAGGTATCACCGAAGCACCATTTACCCCATCCTTCTTCTTGACAATACCAATATATTGAATGTTCTCCAAAGTGTTGCGTTCCTTGAAAGACAACGAGGCATATCGCATAGACCAGCTTTCATACATATTGAATAGCTTAGAGATATTTCCACTAGAATCATCCATAAAAAAAAAGAGGAGATATTCTGACCTTGGAGAATCTTCCTCGAGCATTGGGGATGGCCTTTTTGAACATATGCTTGCCTTAAAGAGGATTTTTAAGTTTAGTATTCAAAGGCTGTACCATACTTTCAGTAGTTAGCATCCAAACAAAACCGTGTTCGACGTCTTGGCGATCACATGGTGCAATGGCCTTAAAGCTGTCTAGTTGTACATCCATATGCTCTTCGTGCAACAAAGTTGAGCGCATATCTGGGGAGAGAACGACTTCATGACATCTTGCGAAATGAACCTTGTTGTTGGCGTGGAAAGATTCAACCATAAGACGTTGCTCATTGATGCCGTCATCAGCAAGAACAATGTCACCAGCCCAATAATCCATGCCGTTAATAGTCCACATTGGCTGTTCAAAGTAAGGATCTTCCTTCCACTTTTTGGCCTGTTGTAGACATACTGACTGTCCAGGTGTACGATCAGCAATTAAAAAAAGCGATGGCGATTTCTTAGGGTTGGCTGCCAAAAGTCGAAGGTGTTCAGAATGTAGATTTAAGTGAGCCTTTGTGATCAACCTGTTGTTGTTGTCGGTGACATCTACACAAGTAGGGTTAATCACGGGAATCTTGTTTCTCTTACGAGTCTGGTAACTCATAAGAGCATCAAGTTTAGGCAGGTTGATGATTTTTCCGGTTCTAGTAGCATCTTCAGATACAATTAACAACATCTTGATGACAAAGAGAATCTTTTTCATCATGCGCTCCGAGATAATGTCGTTATCACCATGAACAAAAGCATGGAGAATCATACTCTCAAGGTTGGCGAAGGGGAAAGATCTTGAAGTGAAGCGGTTCCATTCTGACTGTTCACCAAGAATGTTGGTTAGGAGGTCGTCATCTTCTTGGTCGTCGTTGTCGTCTTGCTGTTCAATACCAATAGTGGCAAGTCGTTGTCTCATCATATCGTACAACGAGTTTTCGGTTGCGGTATCGAACTGACCTTCGAAAGGTGGAGAGACGTCAATCTCGAACTGGTCGTCATCTTCATCAGTTTCTACATTGATGGTGGGTTGTACATCCAGTATACTGAAAGATGCCGAGTCGTCTGGTATCTCGCTTGCAGTTGTTGCGTCAACATCCATCTGTTGTTGACTTTCGGTGCCTACTGAATGTGTAGTGTAATCGTCGCCAAGACTCATTATACTTCCACCTACGTAGAAAAGAAGAAGTGTCAGTAAA
>JAIWNI010000268.1:0-13981 GCA_025331435.1 Choanephora cucurbitarum
TTAAGACAATGAGGCCGGTTCACCATCACCGGTCAAGGAGATATCCATATCAGAAGAAGGAGAGGCAGAGTCAGCACCAGGAGCCGAAGAGGGAGAACCAACAGCAGAGCTAGCTTGTTCCTTGGTCAACCAACCTTGTCGAACAAAGTCGTACGCTACCAATCGACGGGTTTGCTCGCGAATATAGCCCAGAGCTCGAACAAGACGGGCTTGCTGTAACTCACGGGCCTTAGCAGTAAGAGCATCGGTATCCAGAGAGGCAAAGGAAGGGTCACGGACATTGGCAACAGAGAAAGGATCAAAGTCGGTCAAGACCGGAAGAGAATACTTGTTCAATACCTTTAGAAGATTTTCCTTATAAGCGGTATGAATCAGTAGAGCAACCACGTTACGGGCTGGATAGTGCACATCAAGCACACGGCTGTTGTCCAATCCGATCAGGCAAAGCTTCTGACGGAAGACAGAGAGACGAGCACGGTACTTGTTAGGCAAGTAGACATACTCAAAGAGAGGTCCGTCTACAGGACTACCAGCAGGAGGGGAAGAGACCACAAAGATACGGGCAGCAGCCTTTCGGTGACGAGAAGTGACCTTGACCTTAGGCTTGGCCTGAGCAGCAGCACCAGAAGGAGAGGAGGAGACCGACTTCTTTGACTTACCATAAGCCTCACCAGGCGTAGGAGCAGGAACAGGAGCAGCAGCAGCAACCGTAGCCCACTTGGACACCGGACCAGAAGGAGAGACCGAAGAAGCAACCAAAGGAGCGGAGGAGGGACCAGTCATGGACTCTAGCTGGGAGATCTTGGCACGAGCTGCTTCCAGCTCTTTCTTGAGTGCCGCATTCTCGGCAACGAGAGACTCCAGTTGAGAGAGACGCTCTTCATACTTTTCGAACTTGGCCTGGAAAGTAGCAAACCAAGCAGGAGGAGCAGAAGAGAGAGAAGAGGGAGAAGAGACCGAAGAAAGCAAAGGAGCACTACTTACCTCAGGAAGAGAGTCCATAGCAGAAAAGGAGGGAGCAACAGAGACACCAAAGTCCAGGACAACATTTTTGTCAAAGTCGAGATGAGTCGATGTCGACGACTTGCTGACGTCATCAACTCGAGATCTTGGCATGGTACGTAATATATCTGCAGGGATCAAGGGTGGCGAAAGTGAACTATGCAAGCGCTTACCGGAGAGAGATGAAACTTTAACAGTAGGTTTAGACACAACAGAAGAGCGTTCTGGCAAAGTTTGAGTTGGATCTGATGATAGGTTCGCGGTAGATGAAGGTTCAATGTCGAGATCTTTTGTTTGAGATGTCGAAATGGAGGGGATGTCGTTGTTAGTTGTGCTAGAGTTATCGGATTGAGACACTTTTGGTACCAAAATTTGCGGAATTGAAGGGTGAATACTTTGAAACAATAAAAACTGTGGGTTAATAATAAGGAAGAGGAGAATTTCACTACAACCAAATGGATGTCAGTTCCACCCCGAAAACTGGTACAAACATGGTACAAACCCGATGTATGTACCATGTTTGTACCATGTGGAACCACGACAGTGTCAGTGCCAAATGGAACATACATGGTACATACATCGGGTTTGTACCATGTATGTTCCAGTCTTATAATGGTACCGACGTTAGGTTTGTTCCATTTTGTTTGTAACGAGATTGGATGGCTTCCCCTTAATATTTTAAATACGCCTTCTTGCAATTGGACCTTAGATTCATTTATACCTCTCCATATCCTTTTATTATTGGGTTGATATTCACTTTCCACTTCAATATACTTCTTTATCATTGGACTGCTTATTCATGTTTAAAGGCTTATAATTGTGGCTTTTATTTATAAAAATGCTTTCGCTTAAAATGGCTTATTATTAGCTAAAATGGCAGGGGAAATTGTCCTGGAATACTGGCTGAAATACAGGGTATATCGAAAAAAACGACCTTTTCACAGGGCCTTCCAGGCTTGTTGGTAGTTAAAACCGTAGAAAAAGGGAAATGGTTCCACTTGAACATTTGAGAAAAAAGGCTTTCAAAGGGACGGCAGGGAACAGGAAAACTTAGCAGGACCAGAAGATTGAACTACAAAAAGAAAAGAAGCTTATTAGTTATGGCTCAAAGAAAAGTTTTGCAAGTACTTACAGCTAAACAAATAACCGAGACTGTCATAACCAGTGTATACATACAGAAGGCACATCTGCTATCTAACGATGTAATGGTTAACAAAATTATGGAATTAGATTAGGTTACAAAACTTACCAGAACAACACCTTTATTGATGTCAAGAGGCATCAAAAACTATTTTTGTCGTCTTAAAAGAGGAAATTAGATATAGTTTTAAGCAATTGCCTGGTAAACTTACCGTGGTAAACGACAGTAGCACAAGAGTGAGAACAATGAGAAGGCAAGTAGTTCAAACCTAAAAAAAAATACGAGTCAATATGCAATCTTTAAATAAAGTGTACTGTAATTACCTCAGTTGTCTTGGTTATAATCATCAATCACAGTAAGCTACTACACAGGAATACACTGTGGCCATTAGTAACCGGCTTCCCAAAATATTTTTTGACTTACCATAGCTGTACATGTTTTAAAAAGAAACAAAAGAAAAGAAAGGGAAAAAATATTCATAAAAAAAATTTTCTTCCGTTTTATTAAAATAAATGAAGTAGCTGGTATAAAATGCTGCATCCCTTATTAGGCAACAGAAGTTTTTTTAATTTGTCGCCTTGAAAAATCTTTCGAAAAAGAAGTCCTGGATAAGATAAATAGAAAGGGAAAACAAAATATACTTGGATGATCTTTATTCTCCGTAATTAACCTTATTTTCGATACAAAATGGCCAATAGTATTCCTACTGTTCAAACCTCTGCTCCCAGTTCTACTCGCAACTCCAGAGAAGTAGTAATACTTAGTAAGAAAGTGGATGTACTTACCACTATGGTTCAAGACTTGCAAGCTAAGCAGGCTTCCCAAGCAGCTGCTGCAACAACTACCAGCTTCTCTTCCCCTGGACGCTCGAATTGGCAACAACGAGCTTATGGTTGTAAGTTGTAGCATCCAATATACTCACTCTATAATATCATGATCCTAACACACATAACAGGAATGCGTTGCTGAGGCTATCGCCAGGCCTTAAAAGAGAGGGTATGGTCTTCAATTTCGACTATGCACCCAAGGATAAACATCCTAACCCTGCTAACAAGGACAATGCTTGCAATGCAACTGTGTTTGAAGAGGCTATGGTAGAGGCAAGCAAGCTTCTGAACAAAAAGATGGAAAATCCTGAAGACGCTGAACTGGATAAAGAGATGAAGCGTCAGCTGAATCAAAGAACTCGTAACCAGTTCAAGTCGATGAAGAGAAACCATGACTTTGATGCCTTGCCTGCTTCTACCAAAAAAGAGAAGAGAGCCTCTGCAGCTACCAACCAACGCCGTATAAGAGTAAGTACACACATTACATCCAATAACATTTGAAGCTTACTTCTGCTTGTCATTTATATAGAAAACTATAATCAGGTGCAATGCCTATAAAGCTTGTCCTGAGCTGCTCTGTGTTGGTTACGGCACCCATGAAGAATGTTTGTCTGTGTTGGCAAAGGAATATATGTCCGATGATGAAGATGTACCACCTGCCTCTGTTGGAATCACCAACCCTAAGGTGTACAAGGCTTACAAGGTTCACGTCCCAAGCTGGCGTTCTGAAAAGGTAGTTAGAATATACGTGTGTTGTTATTTTACATTTATTGATTACTTGCCTAGTTGAGTATGTTTTTTTGGAGTCTCGATGAATCTCATTCACGCAGAACAAAAGCTGAAAAGCACGAAAGAGTTTTTGAGACTTGTGAAGCCACACTTACAGAAGACGATCGTAAAGCTCTTCCTTCATGGGCTTTGCGCTCCTAATATTTTGTTTCTTTTAATAAAGCATTTCTCTCCTAAAAAAAAGCTGTTAGTTGTATTCATTATGATTGAGCAAATACACTTGACTGTAGAAAGAGAAAGGTTTTTATCAAGTTGAGATCGTCGCAAATAAGAACGGTGTAAGCGTTGAAAAGATGAAAAAAGAAAAATAAACTAAGAAAAAGGGAAACGAGTATTTAAAAAAAAACTATTTATTATAGAAAAAAAAATAAAGTCTAATGAAAAAAAGGAAGAAATAATAAAAAAAGTAAAAAGTCTAAGGGATGAGTTTTTGTGGCAATTGAATTGCGATGTTAACGTTGCTGAGGTGATTGATTACCATAGCAGCAGGAGCAAAAAGCTTGGCAACAGGTAAAATAGAGTCGGAAGAATCAGCTTCAAAGGTGTTCTGACAGATGTGCATGTAATTGGTTGCTTGATAGTTGTGAAGAGCAACATCTGATTTCTTGTACCATTTTACGTACGCAAAAGTGTGAACACTGTTGTTATCATCTAAGTGACTATCAAGAGCAACCTCGTGGCGAAAGAAGTACTGTATTTGACAGCATCGAAAAATAGCAGTACCATCGACAACAGAACAAACCAGGGCAAAGCATCCTCTTTTTCCAACAGTTTTAGAAGCAGCAGACTTATACTTATTACCCAAAAGGGTCATCTCGTTGAACCTGTGAGCAGTTTGGGACACGGGGGTAGAGTTAAGAGCTCCTTGGGCAAGACGTTCGTCTACAAACCTTGCCTTGTACGTGCTTCGGTAGTAATCAATCAGTAGATTGAGAATGTTGTTGTCAAGAGTAACTCATTTTGACTGAATTGATACTAAGCTACTTGGAGGCAGAGGTTCATTACCAAGAGGAAGAGAGTCTTGTCTAAAAGCACCCAAGAACGAATTCATGTTAAAGTTTGAACATGCATTGGAATTCTCCTCTGCATGTGCACTTATTGTGGATGCCCTATGAGATCGGAAAAAGGACTGAACCTCTTGTTTCATTTCTGACGGAAGAGAAGAGGATAACAGTTTGCGCATAATCTTCCATGTGAACTTGCAGCAGGAACTTGTGGAGATAAGTCTTCTCGATACAGTCTTTTCTGTTCGTTCTGATATTCTTGACATCTTGGTTATAACGTTCAAAGTTAAAGAGCCAATGGTTGGGAGAAGCAGAATAGTCAATGATAGTTTCCCTAATATGCATAGCGTAATGGCAATTTGCAGTGATTAGGGTCTTGTCACCATAAACAGGAACGATACCAGCGAGAAAGGATCTGAGCTTGTCATGGGCTTCATCCAGTTCGGCAAGAGAGAGAGAGGGAGAGAGAAGAACACGAGCAGCGGAGACAAAGAGCATCCAATGGCTAAACTTTTGGTTGTCTAGTTTATCCACAAGCAGGTATGGTGAGAGCACCAAAAGCCAGGTGGCCCATTCATCCGCCTTAAAATTGGAGAAGCCACTTCCAATTGTAAGCTTTCTGGCTATTGAAGAGGTAGCATGGCTTGGTGGTAACAGCATACCTTCTTCTAACGACTTCTGCATCGATCGGTAATTCGTCGTTGCCGAGTATAGCTTCCACAATGGCACCGTTCACTTTGAACCTAGACGTCCAATACACAGCCATCTTCTTGGTAATGCCTAGCAGCAGGTTGTGCATTACATCGACACCAACATGCCTGATTGGATCGAAGTAAGGTAGCTTCAGCAGCACACTCCAACGGGTACCATTCTTTGCTTCCATCTCCTTTCTTCTTGCCTTGATTGCAGCCAATCGCCAAATCTTCTCCTGAGCTCTATGCTCTTCGCACGTACGTCTAACCCAAGTGCTGTCTTCAAAGTCGTTGAAATCCCTTGCGTGATTTTTTGTGCCTGGAATTTCACCAAACTCCTTCTTGCATTTATGACAAGGATGCTTTGAATTGAAGGATGTAAATCCAGCAACCTTTTTTTGAGCCGGAAGGTCCATCATGCATAAAGACAGAGCAGCCTTGACGGTTTGTGTTCCATTGTTCTTGGTATTTATGGTAACACCATTCATCAGCACAAGGAGTTCGTCTACCAATGGCTTCAGATAATTGTTCATCTCGTATGTGCTTGGTTCCTTGGGACCATTGATCAGACAAACTAAGATCGTGTTTGATCTCAAGTTACGAATTTCTCGTGGCAAGTTCTGGATAGTCATATAGATAGCGCCAACACTATAAGAATCCTTATAACTTTGAAACCAGTCGCAATTGAGGGTGAACAAAAGGTTGTAGTCGGATTCTTCCACAAATGCTTCTGGACTGTTTGGGCTCGTCTTGAACTCGTTCCAAACTAAACCATCGTAGATATCCACGAGTTTGCCAGTAATGGTAGTTCTTGTCTTCCATTTCTTGATGTCATCGACGAATGTATCACGCATAAAAAAGTTGCGCAAAGTACTGATAACCGAATTGCAAAAGAATGATCGGACAGGAGCAAGAGTACCGTACTGGTTGGTCTTAAAAAGATCTTCCATGCAAGTAGGACTATTGGGAAGTAGACCTTTACCGAAACAAGTCAACTGGTTCTGCATCTTTTCTTTTTGGCTGGCGGTGGTGTACGGATGATTGGTGTGGCATGATGTACAGTTGGCAAATTCTTGAATGCCATCATGACAATACACAGATGAATGACACCAAGCATCAAAAGTAGCAACACAAGCAGGAAAACGATAATCTTCTGTTGCCACAGACAACACCAAGTTAAAGAACTTCATCATTGTTTCGGAAGCGGCATCAGCAAGTTGATTCTTGCGCATAAGAACCAACAGAGCAAACAACAGAGTAGCAACACGGGTAGTAGGTAAATGAATGTTACCAAGTGGATTCAAGAGAAATTGCATACCTACAATGCCAAGTTTATGAGTTTATATGTCTGAATCATTAAGATAAGTATAGATCGTACCATCTTGTTCCATTTCAGTAGCTGTCATGTCAGTTGCATCAATCTCGTTATCAGAGAATTGTTCGAAAGGAGCAATTTGGACTAACAAAAAAAAGATATAAAGTTAATCCAAATATTCATCGTCTAATGTAAGGTACATACCATCAACAGCTTGTTCATTACTGGGTTCAGTAGCAGCTGAGGATTGATTCATACTAGCTTGAGCTAAAAAAGAAAAGCGATAGTTAGCAAGAGAACGTATTTCGCAAATGTCATGCAAGTCGACTTAAATACGTACTATCTGCTTTAAGCTTTTTGAAGCTTTCAAGTTTTTGGTGGTCATCATATGCACGCTTGGTAAGCATACGAGAGCCATTGAAAGAGGCTTCACACTTGGAGCATTTACAGAGAAAACGTTGAGCGGGCATGTTAACAGAGGTAGTAAGTATATAGGTAGAACTATGAGATGAGAAAGAGAAAAGGATGCGATTAGTATGGGATCAATTCAGTCTTTTATAATCATGACCCGTTAACGGTTTTTCCTTGGATTCAAACTGAGTCTTATATTAAAAAGTGAAGATACCTTCCACGATAAGAAGGTACCATGAAGAATAGATGCGATTATTCCTTTATTGGATCAAATTGTGGATGTACCCGGATGAATCGCTCATCATCTTTAAAAAAAAGTATTTTAAGAAACAAAGACTGATCCTCAATTGGAAAGAGAGACAATAAGTATATTCAAGCTCCTTTATTGTTGTTTATTGTCCTTTGCACAAAGTGTCACAAAGACTAAAGACATCCGATCATTAAGATAAAGAAGACGGGATTAAAACATATATGGCTAAACAATGGATTTTTTTATTTCTACTTCTTAATGAAAGGTGTGTATTGTTGCCACTGTTATTATAGATTCTTTCACCACTATAATTATACATTCTTAAGCTTTATAATTCAAGCTAGACGACTAATTGTCAATTATATTCATATTCATCAGCCTGTTTATACTTTGTTTTTTTAGCATAAAGTAAATTGCACGTATTTTTTATAAGCGGAGATGTTGAGATTCAGCCAGAAAAAAAATACAAGACGGAAATAACCTCTATCTCAAAAAAAAATTTTTTTTACTTCTTTACTAAAATAAACCTTGACCCCCAACTCATTTGTCCCGTGAAAAGCAGATCAAACTCAACAGAATACGGTAATCGTAACAGAAGGACTTTCTTAATTAGTTTACTAAACAGATTGACTTTATTCAAGCAGTTCGACTTCAAAAAATAACTGGAGAGATATCGAAAACGCGTCTACAGGAGTAGTGTTAATCAACTTGGAATTCTACAGCATCACACTTCATCAATACCTTGGACTTGTTTAAGAGGTATCCTCAGTCAGTAATGCGCTTGGCCTAACACAATGAACAGCTCATTCAGCAGGTAAAAGTCGCCTAGCACTAGTATCTGACACAGTCAATTTGGTTTCTTGGACTGGAGAAGTGATTCAAAGTGAACATGTCAATGTGCTTAGCCTTAGGTAGTAGTTAGTTGTGTATAAACACTTTGCGGATAAAAGGTAAGTACTTTTTGTGGTTTGTTTGTCATCTGTGCGGACAAGATGTACACATCGTTGGGGAAAGCGATCAGTGACAAGGAGGTTATTTGTTTTATTACGAATAAAGATGAATAAGCTCTATGTTCAACTATAGTTGTTGTGTTTTCTATGTGTATATTGTGTTGTGATCAATTTGTGATTGGCTTTGATGAGTTGGTATATGATAACAGCTTTACTTTAATGTTTATTATAAATTGGACCGCATTATAAGGGTGTATTTCGACATCAACACTCAGTTATCTACAAATTGGAATTTACAAAGGCAATAGTTGTTGTATTCTTGTTGCCTATATTCTGTCTGCAGATTTCTCTTCGGTCACTTCTGTTCAGTAGCTTTCTCCAACTCCTGATGTCTGCATCTCGTAACGATGAATGTTGAGATCTCACTCAATTCTAAACCTTTTTTCTTTCTGTTTTTTTGTCAAAACCTACGAACACTTCTCGTCTGATATCTTTTAGTAGTAAACTCTGAAAGACTATAGTTTTTTTTCTATCATCATTTCTCTGTCAATTGCTTTCACTGACTAATAAAAAAAATATATGGAATTTCAAACTCCTCGGCCTGAAGCAAAAATCTGAAGTAGAAAAAATAAAAAATATTTCTGAGAAGTGCTAAAAAATTACTTCACAATGGCTCTTTCACCTAAAAAATCGACCCATAACTCGACTTCAGGCACCAACACCAGTCGTCGAGGAACAAATGCAAAATCGCGCTCCTGGTCTCAGGTCGCTTCAGCTTCGACGATCAGATCGTGTCTTCCTTCCAACAGGACGGCACCCGTCACGTCTTCCCAGCCCAACTTGGGCTCATCAGCTTCCAAGTTTGCACCACAAGTAGATGATGTCCTTCATGACACTATCCGCCCTTTCATACCCGGGCTCGCAAAAAACAGTGTTTTGATTGAGACAACTAAAATCCAAGACCTCATCCCCTTGAAGTCCTATTTTGCTTCTTTGAACACAGATAAAGATTTTAAGTTTTTTGGTGGAGTGAAAGTCGAACGTAATTACCTTCGACGTCGCTTCTACGAAACCACCTGGGATGTCGAATGTGATGAATACCGACAACTTTTAGAGGACGGTATCACTCTCCCAGATGGCACTGTTGTTAAGGGTTATAAGAGTTTACCCGCTGATGCCAATGTAACGAGAGTACGGATTGAACGATTACCCTTGATCCACCCTCTCCGTTTGAGAGAACAAATGTTGCAACGTTTTGCACATTTCGGAGAAGTTCTGGATGTATGCCTTCAAACCCAGCATGGCGTCTTTGAAGGCGACGGCTGGGTGATCCTCAATTTGAGCAAGCCACATGCCACCAAACCTGAGATCCTCTGCCGCGAAGTTTCGTGGTATGATGATGAACCACCAGTTTTACTCTCCTTCGAGAAAATGCCCCTCTTCTGCCGTGCTTGTCAGAAAGAAGGACACTGCCGTGCGGATTGCCCGGAGATTTTTGCTAGTATCCTATGTTTCCACTGTAACGAACGGGGACACATCAGTCGCGATTGCCCTCGCCGCGGTCATGGTATCGCTCCTCCCCACAAACGCGTTGCTGTTAGCCACACACCTAAGCACCGGGAACCCACTGCCAAAGTTAAGGAAACTGAAGCCATTCCTCAGTTGGACAGGAAGAACGAGGATGCACCCTCTCCGGCTTTGGATTCAACAGCTAGGAGCAGCACGCACTCCGATCCAATGCAGGTGGATCCCCATCGCGAGCATACAGTTGCAGACCATTTAGGCACATCCACTGGAACTGAGGAGATCCATAATTTGCCGTCCGACTTTGACACATTAGCAGCAGCACGTCAAGCAACAGTTGACCATTTCCGATCATCAGAAGATTTTACGGACGATATGGTCGTAGATAAGGAGCAAACTAAAGATGCTGCGAAGCGTCAGAAAACAGCGCGTAATACTGAGAACAGGGCTCATAATAGTCAGGGTTCATCCGATTCCCTTTCAGCCCCTCCTTCATCTGACAAATAATGAGTTTGAACATAGTTCAAATTGCCACACTCAATTGTCGTGGCCTACCAAAAACTGGTAATCCAGCCAAATTTCGTTCCTTTTCCCGTTATCTACCCTCCTTAAACATCGACATATTTTCCTTCCAAGAAACCCATGCTCATTCCGATCTCATTAAGCAATCTCTAAACATTTCCCTTCAAACTAAGTCCAGTATTTGGACGCCTCACTGTGAGATCGTTTCCCTAAATCCCAATATTCTACTCTCTTCTCATCCTGATATCTCCCGCCCTGATGGCCGTTTCATTCTTGCCTCAGTTGCCTCAACCGCTTCCCTTACTCCTATATTCTATATCTTAAATATCTATGCTCCAGCTGAATCTAGTACTCGTATCATCTTTTTTCAAGACTTGATTCAGGACACCAGCCTTATGACCTTCCTTCGCTCTAACAACCTCCCCATTCTCATGATGGGAGATTTTAATTACGATCAACGCCAGCCCGGGTCCATCAACTCGGATTGGCTCTCCCTCTTGCGAGACAACTTTGACAACTGCTTTATGGGTGAACCCCTACCCACCTTCACCAGTACACGTGGCACCCATCATTTGCTCGACTATATGTTTTGTTCCATAGCTCATAGCTCCCGGATTAGGTCTCCTACTCAGGAGTTTGTAAACTATGCCTGGACTGATCACAACCTCCTTTCTGTCTCTTTCCGTACCTCCACGGCCTCTCGAGGTCCTGGTGCTTGGAAAGCCAATCCAATGCTTGCAAAAATCCCTACCTTTCGCTCTAGCCTGATCGATCATCTCCTACAAGTGATCGAAAAACACCAGTACCTTTCTCCTGCATGCATCTTGTCCGAACAGGCCATATGGGATGCTTTGAAGGTTGAGGTCAAAGGCTTTGCAAAAGCGTTTCAGCTGGATCGCAACTCGTGGCGCACAAAATCGCTGAAGAAACTTCAATCGAAGCGAAACCGAATCTTCCGGCAATACCGCCATACCGCCATTTGGTCTACTCTCCTCCCTTCCCTCGAAAAGCTCATCTCTTCTCTACAAACCGAGATTGCAGAGATCTCTGCTCTTCAGGCAGGCAAATATTGGAAAGAAAATGGTGAAAAATCGCCCGGTTTACTCAAGCGGTTGGTTTGCTCTCGTGCTGACCAAAGAGATATCCCTTCCCTCTGGAGTCCCACTACCTCCCGCTTAGTTTTTTCTACTGACGCCAAAACGACCGTGATGACTGATTTTTATACGCACTTGTATAACCCCACCGACCCGGATGAAGCTGCCACTCGTACATTAGTCTCTAGTTTGGATGGTACCTTTTTGTCTCCAGAGCAGCAGGCTGTACTGATTGCTCCTATCACTTGGGACGAAATCTCCCAGGCCAGCCGGCGTTCCCCTCGTAAGAGTAGCCCAGGGTCTGATGGCTTACCCTATGAGATTCTTGGCATACTTCTTCGCCTACCAATCTTACGCCCTTTAGTCCTGCGGATTTATAACGAGGCCTTGAATAACGCTAGTTTTCCAGCTTCTTGGATGTTATCTCTCATGACCTTGCTTCCAAAGAAGGGTGATCTCACACAAGCTGCCAACTACCGCCCCATTCAACTAGTCAACACCGATAATAAGATATTTACCCGAATCGTAAATGCACGTATTTTGTCTGTCGCTGATTCTCTTATCAACCGTCATCAATTGGGATTTATGCCTGGCCGTTTCATTGCTGACCATGGCATGCTTACGACTATCTTGATGGAAAATGCTTCTCTCCTCTCTCCGTCTTCCTCAACAGATATTGGCTTGCTTCTAGACCAAGAGAAGGCGTATGATCGAGTTAACCTGCAGTTCCTCCAAACTGTCCTCACATCTCTCGCTTTCCCACCTCCTCTGATCCACTCAATCATCACTCTTTTCGGCCAAAACAAAATCCAGATAAATTTGAATGGACACCTTGCGCCTACTCTAGTCCCTAAACTACGTGGTCTAAAGCAAGGAGATCCACTCTCGTGTATCTTGTACAACTTTGCCTTAGAACCACTTCTGCGCGCCCTATTACAAGACCCATCCTTCAATGGCTATTCCTTTAGGCATCGCACTGCTGGCACCACCTTGCTTCCCAATATCAAGTTGCTGAGTTACGCGGACGACACTCTTGTATTTCTCCGAGATCGCAGCGATCTAACTTGCCTCTTGTCTCATTTAGACTTGTACTGTGCAGCATCTAATGCAAAAATTAACTTCCACAAGGTCCGAGCTTTCTCCCTCTCTGGCAGACAAATCGATGAGTACTGGCTCTCTTCTTTACAATCGATTCAGATTTCTAAGGTTTGGACTACTCACGACCCCTCCCCTCTCATCTACTTGGGCTTCCCTCTTATCCAATCGAAAGCTCAACGAGACCTCTTCCTTGGGGAATTTTTATTTTGCCTGAAGAGAGACGCCGACTTGCACTCTTGTCGTTCCCTCTCCGTCTTGGGTCGGGCTACCGTTATCAATTCCCTCATACTTTCTAAGTGCTGGTTCCTGTTTCGCGTACTTCCCATTCCCAAATCGACTTTGCAAACATTACGCTCATTAGTATCCTCGTTCATAAATCGCCGCATCTTCCCCCGACTTGGTTGGCATGTTTTGACAGCCTCAAAGAAATTTGGTGGTCTAGGGCTTTTGGATCCTGAACTACAGCAGTCCGCCCTCTACTATCGATGGCTTGACCCTCTTCTTTTCCCCCGCACAGACCACTCTGTAGTGCATGACTTTCTTCAGGCCCATCTCAGCAACGCCTTCCACACTTCCCAGCCACTCGTCGGTCTCCTTTTCCCTCGAGCTCGGCCTAATGTTACCCCTGGCACAAGCCTGACTACTACCTCATTGGTCTGTCGTGTGATGGATCTCATACCTCGTCGCCAGTTCACTTACATTCCCAACCCTCTCGAATGCCTAGTCCTACCACTTCGAGCTGTTGTGATTCCCAGTACAACGTTTCGCCTGTCTCCCATCCTCCGCGATGCCCTGGTCTCCGACTTGTACCGTTATCACCCTCTTGGCCACTATCTAACACCCATCCCTAGAGAAGACCTCCCTGTACCTATCCGCACGGTCAGTGGTAAGCTTCACCGAGCCTTGGCCAACAATACTTGCCTATTAGAACCAGTTTTCTCTCAATGCTTGACCCGCTCTTCTTTGAACCTCTACAACCCTTTTCATGTACCTGTAATCCGTCGCTCCCTGGACCTCTTTGCCTTCAAACACAGGCTTTTTATTCGCGAGGATGACCAACATTTTGCCTCTGCCAAATCAGCGTCCAGAGCTTTCCGCCATTTGGTCACTTTGCATTCGAGCAGCCGCCTCCTCCTCTTACCTCACATGACCACAGCCTCATGGCAACGCTTCTGGGCTCTCGCCCTCTCAACCATCCAGCGGAACACTGTTTTTCGTCTCATTTTCCAAAAGTCCCCACACGCCTTTTCCTTTCTCGCTCCCTCAACTCGCCACCAAGCTGCCTCCTTTGTTCTGATATCGAGGACATTTTTCACTTTTTCTTTCGATGCCGCGAATTTCGAGGACATTTCACTTTCTGTG
>JAIWNI010000269.1:0-13973 GCA_025331435.1 Choanephora cucurbitarum
ACACTCGAATGATGATATATCGAAAGCAAGTTTCCTTTTGCATTAGTATGAAGTCCAATAGCCTTTGTTTATACCATACTATACCACCTTTCAGTTTGTTTATGGTAAATCAACATTTATGAAGAAATGGAAAAAAGTGATGCAGTTGATTTGCAAACAGCTTCATAGCAATTCCCAAACATGCATAAATATCACCTCGGTTAATACTCGCATCAACTTTTCATGCCACAAAAGTGTACAAGAGAACTCATACAATCAAATACAAATAACATATGTTGATTCAATGAGAATTATCCGCTCAAGTTATATATAACCAAGTGTGATTGTCAGACGGTTTGATATCCCATCTACATTTTCTCTTCACATAAATTTATACTTTTACTGGAAATCTAAAATGGAATCCAACAAAAACTTACTGCACTACATCAGCACAGCATGTAACAGATTAGAAGAAAGAATGAATGCATTAGAAAGCAATTCATCGAATATAAGTCTTCAAATCAGAGCACTTTCGTTTGAAGTTCAACAAATAGGTAGCATGCTAGAGAGCCTTCGTACAGGTAAAACCAGTCTTTAGCTTTTCAACAAATAATACCGTAGCTCAATTATTTTGATTTAGAGCATGCATTAATAGAGCAACCATCATCAGTATCTATGCCGCAGGAGTTTATCCCTAGAGATCTTATCTTGCGTAGACCTGACAGAAGAATGTTGAATTGTGACAAATCCGATATGTACATCAAAAGGATTGAATACTTTATAAGAGCATGGAAAGGCAATGAAGTTGTAGCAGAATCAGGCGATTTGGGACAGATCAACGAGAAGAATTCTGCCATGTATACCTATTACAAAGATCTGCAGGAAATTGGACCAATTGTCCTGAATAAAGAGTTATTAGCAATGAAGCTAAAAGGTATCAATTGGAAATCAAAAGCATTTAGCAAGTTGGATTTGGAACAACAGGAACGAATGATCCAAACCTATCATTCAACGGCAACAGAGCTAGGTATACCAGTAAACCGTTGTGAGAATCGATGGATATCCGATATCATTGTGAAATACATGTATCGGAATCGCAAAAGAGGTGTTGACATGAAGGTATATAATGCATTCAAATCCATTGCTTTATTTGTCCTAACAGTTGCATATTTAGGCTGATGATCCAGAAGCTGATGATACAACCGATTCTGATGAATTAAATGCAGTTCCAAACAAAAGACAGTAGGTGCTAAGACTTATAGAATAATTCTCTCATTTATATTAAGCATCAACTATTAGAAGGATTGAGTATCCCCATTGATAGTATGATTTCCTTTTTTTTTTGGAAATAAAATACTTCGTTTTCCATTTCAACAGATATGTGCCAATCCTAAAAACCAATTTAATACCTTCAAATGGTAAGCCTACCTAATTTGGAGAGTTGTTTTTTGAGACGGAAGTCTGTTTCACGAATAATCTAGATTCCTTTTAGCCAATCGTAACAGCTTCTTTTTAGACTACGTCAGACTTGGTGAGTATTGAGGCTTTTTCCATCTTTTACTTTTTTTAGAGCTTTCCAACGAAAGGCATGCACTAGTATTGCATCAAGTTGACAATAGAGCCTTACTTGCAAATCACTCACACTAAGCTTTATTTGATCAGTATCCAGTTGACAACGTAACTTCAGCTATCGAATGATTCTCTCGGAATAAAGCTTTTTTGAAATATTCTCAACATATTCAAATGAAGTCTATTGATAAAGTGAAAACCATTTATTTGTTGTGCAATCAACATACGTCTCAACATCGTGGTGAAATACTTAGAGAGGTCAAATGCAGTATTTAAAAAGTTACTACAGTTGAGATGAACGAAGGGTTTTATTCTGTATATTTTAGATCAATTCAGAAGGTATGTCTTGAACAAAGACAATGCAAGTAGACATAGTACATATCATTGCTAACAAAGTAAGAAAGCTGTAGAATGAATAACAGATATACCGGTTATTTTTTATGGAATCTAACCGACAGTTTAAATCTAAGTGCACCATGATGAAGTGATGCAACTCAATGCGACTAAGATCGTTGACAAGTATAGACTAAACAACGACCAGAAACACTTAACAGCAACCATGGACACTCTTAACTTTCTTACCATATGATATATAAAGATTATTAGACATTAAAGGTACAGACTTCAGGATAGTTTTCATGAAAAATGTGATTTCTGTTTATGGATTAAATACTTTGATTGAGAATGAGTCGAAGTCTGGTATTATTATACAATTGGGTTATTAAATGCTTCAAGTGTGTTGGCTTACAAACCTTACCTTGGTTCAAATTAGTGGTTTCACAGAGACAAAAACTTGCTTCTTTGTCCGAAATGTCATTCACATCTTCGCTTTACGTTTCTTTACAGAGGTTTTCAGGATTCTATTCCTTCACTAGGTAACACAAACGAATCTTTTTTTTAATATTGCCTTCACTTTCCTTAATCTTATTGAGCTTCGACATTACCTTCTCTACATATACTGTACTTGAGTTGCACAAAAGAGATAGAAAAATTCACTTGCTTGCTTACTTTTACTGCTTCAAGTTCTCTTCTTTACTATTCGCCAAAGATGAAACACGCTTATAGACTCATTTCTTAAACATTCTCTTTTAGGAAACGACTGATTGTTCTCATCATTTCAAATTGAGCTCAAATTGACTTGATATTTTTCATCTTCTTTTTTTCTCTTTTCCCTGCTTGAAAATGATTCAGCTGCTCATTATTTTCGACTTTATTTTTTTTCCAATTCAAAAATTCGACATGAAAAAAAGTTGGAGATGCTGATCATCTCGGATCAACTTCAAACTTCTCAGGTGGACTCTATTCACTGCCCTGATATACTCGAACCAAAATAAAACAGTTTTGCATCATTTAACCAGCAACAAACTCATTCTATATTTTCTGGATGTGTATTAGACAAGGAATCTGTGTATTATGCACATCCGTATTCAATCTCAGATTTCAGATGTGCCGTGGTGTTCTTTGACACATTCAGTATGAAAATCTAAATCTTCATGCGTTGAGATGGAAATATCATCTACAAAGACTGTGACATAAGGCAAGTCTGAAAACAAAGTAGTCAATGTACGTTGAACAACACTGCTTAAGGGAATTAACCCAAAAGGAGCCTTGCGAAAAGAGTATTGAACATTGTCAAAGGTAAAAGACGTTAGTTGGCGGTCAAGCCCTTTCTTTATCTTAAAGCTATGGAAACATGCAGAAAGATCAATCGTTGTGAAAAGTTTACATTTGGACATTTGACGATGAATATCAGAAATCAAAGGCAGTGGGAATGAATCCAACTTTGTTTGATCTAGATGAGCATTGATAGTACGACAGTCGGTGACAACACGAACGTCCCCTGTATATTCACCCTTTGCGTTTTTCTTTTTGACGACCAAAATACTACTATTGAATGCAGTATTTGGAGCAGCACGTTGAATAACTTTGTGATCCTTCCATTTTTGTATTTGATCTCTTACAGCTTGATGATATGTAATTGGAATATCATACTGACGGTTGTAAGGCTTTTCAATGAATCGTTTCAAAGGAAGTTCAATTAGACTACCAGGTAAATTATAGTGACTTTTAGGGTCAATTTGAACATTTTTATCAATAAACGGTTGAATATCTTTCATCATTTTTTCTCGTTGATCATTGGTACCATAAGGTGATTCGTTTGGGGTATAAGCATTTGGATCAATTGGATCCGGAATTATATCATGATCAGGGGTTTCCCAATCATACGTTAAACCTGTGATACCAATTCCTAATTCTTGCATTATATCCATGCCAATAATAATATGAACATCATTTGTATCAAATATTTCAAATTTCGCATTTAGGTTTATATCATTGTAAAGGATGCATAAATCTTTTAGTGTTTTGCCAATACGTTTTACTTTGATATCTGATTTGCCCAATGAAATAAATTTTTGTTTAGAAGAAACATTGTCATTTATTGGTAGTACATTTAAAAACTTTGCTAAACTAATAGAAATAAGGGAGACGGTGCTACCAGTATCCAAGAGACCAAAAGTCTTTACATTTTCTATTGTCAAAGGCAAATAGATAGACGTTTTGTTTAGCAAATCGTTGGGAGGCAAAGCAAAATCATTTTCATTGTACTTACATTCGAATCATTGGATTCGTTCATTACATTGAATTTTAAATCATTTTCATCATCGGAAGATTCTTCATTGTTCATGGGTACAATAGGTCTTTTTCGTTTTTCGTTTTTCATTGATTCATTTTTGTAGCATTCGTGTCCTCTAGTCCAGGCTTTTTTGCACTTGAAACAAAGATTGTTTTTTGCAGCAAAAGATCGAGACAAAGGAGGCTTGTTTCCCTTATAGCGACATTGACTAGTAGTATGGTTGTTCAAATCGGGGTGATTTTTGCAGTATAGTCTTGGCTTTTTCATTTCATTTTGGTTGTCATTATCAGTAGATCGTTTCTTGACACATTGTTCATTTCTCCAGTTGGCATTTTCCATACAGTTATATAAGCGTTGAGAGTCTTCCATTAGATATTTGATTTTGTTACGTTTCTTCTCAGAAGCAGTAGCATTGAACATAGATAGTTGCTGGGATAAACGTGGAGGCAAGGCAGAAAGATAAAATTGGCATAACATATGTTCTTCAAACACTCGTGCTTCAGAACGCAAGACATTGAATCGATCAATAAATTCATCGATATCTTCATTTTGGTACATTTTGACATTGATGAGCTTATTGGTGGCTGTTTGTTGCATTTTATCATTTGAGACACCATATTTCTCGATCATAGCATTCTTGACATCTTCCCAGCAGGCATTTTGATGACATTTAATATACTCGGATAACCAAGCATTCATTCTGACATTTAGGCAGGTAGGCAGCAATCGCTTAAAATGCCAGTTTACATTTAGCCCATACGACTGTATGATGGCCACAAATTTGCACAAGGCAGCGTTAACGTTTTCAAAAATAATAGCATTTTCGTTTTGGATAGGTCCACCTCTCCATTGGATCAAAGGCAAGCTGGATGGTACTATTGCATTTTCTTTTGTTGGTCTGATCAACTTTTGGCTATCCAAGGCATATCGAAGCTTAGCCTTGACTGCTTTCAATTCCAAGTGGTTCTTGTTAAATTGCTCTTTATCTGTTGTTGTTACAGATGCAACGGTAAGTCTTTCAACTTGATCTCGAAGTTGTTTGATAGCATTTTCGATTGATAGAGCTTTTGGTGCGTTATTGTTTAGTGTTGTACAGGCTTCAGACATCTCAATGTCACTTGGTTCGTCGTTAGAACTGGTTGAGCTGCTGGTAGGTTCATTGTCATCGATCAACGGCAACAAGGTTGGTTGCTGGTTGTCAATACTTTCAGCAGAAGGTGAGTAGTCGACTAGAGAGTTATTGGCAGAGTTGGACATGGTTGATATTAACAGTAATTCAGGTGAAGATAGTTTAAAAAATGATTTGTCAGTGTACAAAGTTAAGCAGTAGAGATTAAACTAGTCAAAGAATTACTGTTTATTGAGTGTAAAAGTACATGGTATTTATAGAAGAAGTATCTGTGTCAGATCATAGACATTAGGTGAAGGGTTTACATCGATAGCTGGGATATGCATTGATAGAAGAGATTAGACTCAGTTTATCTTCTGGGTCTAGCATGATAGAACCCTGTTATCTAGGATCTGGTTGATCCATCATTTTGGTTCATATCCTAAACCCTGAACATTTCCACGTTGTATTACAATCAGTTATGATGATCCAGCTTTATCGCATTATTGAGTCATTATGAATTATGCTATGTTGTATACTTGACACAACAATATACATTGGATGGTTTATGTCCAAAACCCTTTCTATACACCATTTGTCCTCTTACCTGTGACCTTCAATCCTGCACAAACATCTCAATTTGGCTTTTACGTAACAGTCTTATCTTCATAGGCATCCATAATCTTTGCTTCCTTCCAATCAATCCATTTACCCATTTCTCTTCTTCTTTGGTCCATCGTATGCTCTTATCCTATCCAACTTCATCACTTGTTATACTCTCATTTAGCTAATCCATTCTTGTCTATAGATCGCTCTAAGACTTCTTGGTCATTTTTCTTTCTGAATTATGCTTCCCGTCTATTTACTTAGTCGCTAGGATCTCATCATGCATTACATTGTGTGATTCAAGTTGCATGATGCTCAATTGACTCGGTTGACTTCAGTTTCTCGTAACTTTGGTAATTCTGATTGCCTTTTTTTCTAACTGGGATCATATCTCCATATTCACAATTCTACATAATCCTGCTGCCTACCCTGAGGTACTCTTCAGTAGATGACCTGCTTGAATGTTACATTCTTACCTGCTATTGACTCTCGTAACACTGGTATCGTCTGCTTTCATCTATTCAATAACTCTGCGTTGCAATTTGGCTTTGCTACTTGACTGTAAGGTTCATTGCCCAACCGATGGACGCATGTCGTGACTCATTTAGGTGCAAACCTTAAGAATCTTCCGAGCATCGTTGAGAGAAGTGACAAAACTGGCCCTCAAGCGGTAAATTCAACACTGTTTCGTGTATTTGCTTCTTTGGTTGTAGTCTCTGTCAAGATCTAGTTCGAATCACTTGCTTAGAGAACAAGATGTACTCATGATTGGTAACACAGACGCGTCAATGAGGACGATTGTAACTTTTTTTTAAAAGTGATTCAAGTCTCATCTTTATTCTTTTTTTCAAATAGACTGTCTATCTAGTGTTTCTTTTTCTATATCGCTTGTTGTGTCGACTGTCTGCTCTTCTGATGAGTTGTTCTACTGCTTCATGTGCATCGTCTGGTGTGTAAGCTTGAAGAAAAAAAAAAGAAAAAGTGACCAAGCCAAGAACAAAAAAATTTAGCTGAATTTCAAAACAAAATTGATTCAAGCGCTGGATTTGTCAAGCAGTAAATGATTCTTCAAAAGGCTGTATTCTGACAATAGGACGTATTATTCATCTAGAAGTTGCTTTTAAAGGTCAACTAAAAGGCGTATCTGAATCCCCAATGTATCATTCGAATTAGAAGTGTCCAAAGCATCATCCTGACTAGTAAAACGAAGGCTGGAATCCATAGTATGCTAAAGAAGTGTCCAAATATGGATTATATAAAGATTTACATTTTATTATAATAAAGAAGCCCTATTTGACCCTATACATCCAATAAGCATACTTAAATTTTAAATGACGCTTAATCTAGAGAAGCCTAATATGGCTATAAACAAACTAATCCTGTCATCATACTAAGAAACATGCGCATTCATGTATACCTAATCCTCTTGATCCCATTTGTTCTTACAATATGCGT
Source organism: Choanephora cucurbitarum (assembly GCA_025331435.1). Taxonomy (NCBI): domain Eukaryota; kingdom Fungi; phylum Mucoromycota; class Mucoromycetes; order Mucorales; family Choanephoraceae; genus Choanephora; species Choanephora cucurbitarum. Next base: position 7,353 of record JAIWNI010000269.1, read on the forward strand.
AAGCAAAATCTATCAAACCGAATACATTCCTATTAAATACACCCTACTTTTTCATTGGATCAATGTCAAATAAAAAAGCCCAGGTTTGCATTTTTTTGTCGTGGGTGAACAAAATTTTGACGGTAGCATAATAACTTTTTTTGCGATTGCATTAATAAAAACCTCAAAAAATATTGTTCATTTTTGACATAAATTTATGTCACCGAGGGCAAAATCTGAGCCGTATTGTACATGAAGCTAATTCCTACAATAGTAGTTAGCATCGGAAACAGAGGTGAACAAGACCGACTCTTCTACTGTAATAGGGATACAATCTAAAGCATTCCGAAGATAAGCAATCTGAGATTCATGTATAGGTAACAAACAACGTACTACGGATTAGAACTAACTATGAGTGAGCAGATATTAGAACAAATTGCTCATTTAAATCACTTCATGGATCGATGTAAACGGAATAAAGGTAGCCTTTTACTGTGCATTTCAAACAAAAGGAAGAAAGGAAAAAGAAAATGAGGTTATGAGTAATAGTTTGGTACTTAGTGTGGTTTTGGAAGATGAGAAAACATACATCCACCAATGAGACCCAAAGGAGATTCAAACGATATAATAATGTTTTACTTTCGCATCAAATTAGATTGCGATCGCAGTTATTTTCAGTGCAAGCGTCCATACTCACTCAATCATAGTTTCACTTTTTATCCAACACAACTTTCTCACACTCAGGTAAAAGTTGATAGAACTTCAAAGACTTTATTTGTATAGAGAAAAATCAACATGTAACCGTAGGCCAAAAAACTATATTCATCAATTGGCTTTAAAAAAAAACTGCAGCATATGTCGAACGTCTGCATTACTACTTGCTAACCAGAAATCTCATTATCATAACAAGTTCAGTCATAAAACCATATTATGCAAAACAGTATGTCTGTGTTTCACAACATGATCTGTGAATCACAACACTGTCTGTGTTTACAAAATATATCTGTCACCCCCACCACCTTTGCGCTGTGGTGACTGTTCAAACTGCCACTCGTATTCCTACCGCACGTAGCGCCGTATCTGATCGCAGAATCACCGACCTGGAGGTAGCTGTTTTCCGCTTGACAAGAGAACGTGAGGAAGACAGAGCTGAAATCGTAGCTCTCAAAAGAAAAAATCAAGAACTTGACGCCAAGTTGAAGAAGCAACGTGAAAATGACAAGTTGTTTGGCTTTCCTGGTTCTGAGATTGAGTTGGAGTCGTTGAGAGTAAGTGAACTACATCTTATTGTCGATGATGATTTCTAATTTCTCCAACAATAGCAACTTGTCAAACGAATTGAAAAGAAGCATGTGGGTGCAGATGGCTGGGATCTTGGCGAGACTTTAATGCGTGGGGCCAACAACAGCAAAAAGGTGAAGGCAATCATTGACGATTTCTTTGTGGACACCGAAGTCCTCATCTTAACTCGCAATCACGTTTGGCTTCGGGAAGATATGCAAGCCTTTGTTAAGAGCAAGCTCAACCAACGCTACAAAAGTTGCAAGAAAAGAGCAAGCAAGCAGCAAATGACAGAGGAGCAGCTAAACGCTGCAACTTTAAAGAACAGATATGCCACTCGCAAGAATCATGTAATACTTTTAGTCAATGCAATCTAAAACACACTTATATATACCTTTGTTTATCTAGATCTTGGCCAGACGATTGGACATCTTTGAAAATCATAGATCAAAGTTGTCAGGTCTCCCTCATCAGGCTGAGGATTACATAGCTCTTTTGATTTCTGATATGACCTCAGATAGAGAAGATGGTTACGATGATTCTGACGAGCCTATTTTTGTTAGAAAAGCCCCAATTTATCGAAGTATTAAAGTAAGTATTGTCACTCACCTTGCTATGATATTCCTAATATAACTGACATGAAACTTCTTAATAGTGTGAGCAGTTTTTCGATCAATTGGATGACATCAGACACCAGAATAACAAAGCTTTAAATCCTAGATATGAAGTACCTCAAATGAGCGATCGAACATATCATCATCGTCCAAACGTCAACATGCAAGACTTGCGCAAGCTACCTGCCTGGGGTGTTGACTTTGCTGATGTCTAAGTTCCTTTTGCTGCTTTTTTTTTGTAAATAAATATACTGTTTTTATTATAGGTATCGTCTTGGAAAGTCAGCCGTAACTATAATCCCTTGAATTGGAAGACGTTCGATATGAATGGGTGTATATAGTTTCTGTACTGGAAGAACTGAATAAGACCCCATCTTTTCAGATTCTTTTCTGAAAGGACGCATAGTTTCACCAGTGTGGGATTGAAGGTCTTCTATTCCAGTACGAGGATTTTTGTACCATTCAACGAAAGCAAAGTAGTGATTAAGACGAAATGTCTCTCCGTCTTCTTCGAATTCGGCAGTATGCTGAAAGAAAAAACTGGTTGCACCTGCTCGCAAATGTTCGTCAGTATGTGTCATGTCCACACCTTCCAAGTCATCCACATCTACGTCGTTGCATCGGTAAGCGTTGAAATAGATTGCTGGCTGTCTTCCTGCTAATCAAGATTCGTATGTATAGCCCAAAACTTGAATTTTTTTGAATTTTTTGATCTTGTTGTTGACAATAATCTGAGTGTCGTACTGTCTCTCGTAATACAACTTCAGGCATTCAAGCTCATTGTCTTTCAAGCGCGAAGTCTCGCTTTTGGTCTAAGGAGTGTGAACATAGCCATTCACAGATTGTCGCTCGAATCCTTTTGGATCGCCGTTGATTTCTGAAAGCTTAATCAAGTCCAATAGAGAAAATGGTTCATTGATTAAAATAGGTACGTTCTCGTGCATGGTGTCTTCACTGTCATTTTTGTCATGCTTTTCGGCCTCAAAACCATGGTTCATATGAGCGATCTTCTTGATGAGTTCTCTAGTGCGTTTGTCCATTGCAAAAAGTTATAAAAAAGTAAAAGAAAGAAAAATAAAAGAGATGCTACTCTAATTGAATCTTATAATTCTGATGACGAAATCTTTTTATTTTTTCAGTAACACGGGTTTTTTTTCCGTATCCTTTTCTTTTACTTTTCTCACACTTTTAAACACAACATATATACCTGTTACTGATTAAATGAGCACACTATTTTAAAAACGAGCAGCTTGTATAGAGCATCAAACAACTACGCGAGACGAATATGACCGCATTAGATTCAGTTGCAAAGTCTGTCATAGAGAACAGCCCTACCAAAAAAAAATAAACAGATTTATGAAATATGTCTATGATATTATTTTATTGATTTGGGATGTAAAGAGAACAACTAGCGATAAGAGAGAAAAAGTATAACAGACGAAGCAAAAGTAAAAACGAAAAGAGCAGAAAGAGAGAGATAAGCGCTTTACGAGCTGGTGTAGTGTTAAACGATTTCAGAATCGTGAGCAAAAATAATGGACCACCACGGCGCATATTCGAACCCAGCTTATATTTTTTGTTAGTAACTCTGCAAAAAAAGTGTCTCTAGATTTCAAAAATATGTAGGTGAGATATTATTATGGATTTGAATGATAAAATTGTCGACTTTTTTCTGCTCAGGCAAGTCCTGTAAGTTAAAAGAAGCTCTCTGCTAAGTTTCAAGTCGATCGGTGATGGTGAAGTGTCTTTATTTTTTTTAATGTTAAATTTCTTGAATAAAAAATCTGAAGTCAAAGAGAAATAGCAGAGGAAAGAATATTTTTACTTGAATTCAGAAAAAGAGATGAGAGAAATCAAATTGATTCTCAGTGAATTCTCAAAAAGAGTTGCGATGGGGGGATAGTTACGAAAAGGGAAACAGATAATATCCTAAAAAAGAACATGGGGGGACGAGCTACTTCCATATGGATGAAACATTTGAAACGATTTAGATAGCGTCTAAATTTTAAATGAGAGGCAATTTTTGGATGGTAGACTGAATTGAAGATTTAAGTGTAGGTGATACTAAAGAATAGAGACAAGCAACGAGTTGAGTAGAGAAGAAGCAGATGCAATAAGCCAAAGGGTAGAAACGGAGAATTTTTACTTAATCAAGCTTGTGCACCCTAATTAAGAAGGTAGAAGTGAATGTTATGGTCAACAAGATGAGTGGTCTCATAAAGTGAAACATAGGATATAAGATAGTACTGGTTATCTCTTGTGTGAAATAAAAAAGATATACGAACGACAAGTCGCACAAAGAGAGCTTACGACTCTCTTTTTAATCATGTTGAGATATGAATCGTTAGTCTGCTGCAGTATAGTAGTTGATGTTCATCGTCTTGAATACAAAGCACTACTCTCTTTTTCTGTTCGTGAATAGCTGCTTCAAGTCAGGTAGCTGAAAGCGTACTCATGAGTTGCTGCTATGCTTACTATACTCTATGAAACGCATATAGTTAGTAATAATCCTTTCGTGTGATTATATTAAAAGGTATACGCACTAAGTTATGTATCATTAGGACTTTTGCGACAAAGGTGATGCATCAAAGGTGTAGACAATCAGTTGTTAACTTAGAAAAGAGTAGAACGTAAGGATATTAAGAAAAAGAGAAAGAAAAAGAGAAAGAAAAAGGAAGCGAATAAAATAAGCCAAGCCATCTTAAAATAAAACTCTTTAGCCGATTCAAGACCTTTTTTGGATAGCCTTCAATTGGAAACAGAGACACAAGATGCAAAGTCAGGTTAAGTTAATACATATCTAAGATAATAAGCAAAATAGAAAGTTTGATTACCCTGACACATATACAAGATAATAAATAGGATACGACAGACAAACTCTTGTTAAATCACGACCCCACATTCATCAAAGATCTCACATATACAATGAATAATACACTTTATACCCATAAAAGTGGCTTTGAATGGTGAGCAATGAATGCCTACTACTGTCATCTCTGAATATATTAACACTCTGATCAAACAAACCATTTCGTAAGACTAAAGAGTAATATAAGGTTGCCTTTATTTGATCTCCAATTTTACCATTATCTCTAAAACCAATGCACAAATCTTCCCAAAACATAAAGCCTATTTGCAAACCATTTACCTTTACACTATCAGTACTCATATGAAGCTATATGAGATGATCCACACAATCAAATCCAGAGTATTCGATAATCTTCATTATAACTTGCATAAAGCTGATTATCTTCGGTAAACCGTTGAAGAGATATCCATTAACTTATCCAAAATGAGACTTGTAAACTGATCAGGTAAACGCACAATAGCTAATGCAAGATATTTCTATTAAACAACATGATCTCTTACTCTAAGGATTGCACAGATGCTTACCAATATATGCGAAATCGATTTGAGATAAACAACAGGTATAGGTAAACCATGTTGATCACCAAGTGCAAAGCTTTCTAATTAACGTAAATAAATAAATATACAAGTAACACCTTAAACTACATTCAGTTTACCAGATATTTGAAAGAAGCATTGAGATGGTAGGCAAAAGAGGTAACATAGATCGTACAGGTCGAACTGCTGGCTAAAGTGTTGACTAAAGAAGAAAAAGAAAAGTAGTCCGTATACATATATAAAGTAAAAGTGTGGTTTTACTTACTATCAACGTGTAGGAGAAATAACAAGTCGTATAGCATCTCTAAGGTCTGTCGGTTCAAGAGGAAGGTGTGCTTCAAAGTAAAACTGATTGACGGCTTTTTCAAAGTGATTGAACTGTATAGCGCAAATGTTGGTTCTAAAAGTAAGGTGTACTGACTGTTCGTAACGTGTATTCGACAGCTAAGCGTATTCAGTGTACAAGATGGTCGACATGAGTGTTTAAGGAAGTAAATAGAATAAAGAGGAAAGGAAAAAGGAAAAAGTAAAATACCAAATACACTGGGAAAGTAAAATATCATCACGACACGTCATCATACAGCCAATAAGATGATGGAGCAAATCATTCAAAATGCCAAATATGGAATAATCAAATTGTATAAGGTGTATGCGTTGACGATCTTGTTGACAAAAATAACAAAAATGGTAAATACAAATTCTTTACTGACATGCACATGATGTTGGGAAATATTGGAAACTGCAAATTATATACACATCTGGCTAAAGACATCATTCTGTCTGTATCATCTCGAAAGTATAAATATTCTATAGATGTAGGACATCAAACTAGCAATCTTTATCTTGCTTTTACAAACCAATTTAGTATCCATTTGAAATGGTAAGCAGACAACCATTAAACTGAATTAAATCGACATCCTTATACTTCAGACCTTGAGATGAGTGATAAGATAGAAGCCGCATTTTTATTTGGCATTAACAATATAGTGATGATGTAAAATATTTGCTTGTATCGCTCAGTATCGCATACGATGTGTAAGGTTGGCTACTATTTGATATTATACTCCAGGACAAATCTCTCTTATCAGCGACTAATATACATTGACCGTCATCCTGAGCTTGTTTAACATTGAATCAAATGCAAACCATTCGCTAGATTGTAATGCACAGACCTTATTCAAGCCTTTTGATCCATCATTAACTCAAAGTCCTTTCTTTAATATGCATTCCCAACTCACTCGTCAATTTCCTCTTTGCAGTTGGAAGCTTGTAACATTTATTCATAAGTGTGATACTAATCGATGCCATCAAGCTACCATCAATAAAACTGTAATATGATACA